>OX388219.1:21232663-21505209 GCA_947578815.1 Epinotia ramella
GTGCACATAAATTAAGTAAAAGTTAAGTGTATAATAGCTTTTCACATTACCTAATGAAAGTACTAGCGGGGTATTTTTATGTAGTCCCTTTTCAGACTTATTGAGGTGAAACGTATTTGGCGTATAGGCCTTTTTTATTTAGCGCGATACCTTTTCTCCCGTCGCGTGTTTCGTGCGGTTCTGTATATCTTTTGTTGCCGTTCGCGGGCGGAGTCAGTCGTAATCGCTCCGCTGAGACGAGAGGACTACGTTCTGTGCTCTCACGACAGCACGATGAACATAATTATTTCAATAATATTGTGACCCAGTATATTCGTCCAGTGAATGAACGTATCATTACATTCCAGTAGATATTTTGCTACATTTTGAAATAATATATTTAAAAGTCGACCTTAACATTATACATCTTAAAGTTCAAAATACAACTATAAGATTACGCAGCGATCGGCGGGTGACCGGCTTCTTAGAATAATTTGTGCAGTACATGCAAAACTAGACGAACATTTTTCTGTCGATCGTGTATTTACTTTATGAAAGATTATCACTATCACTATCACTACATAGTATAAAACAAAGTCGCTTCCCGCTGTCTGTCCCTATGTATGCTTAGATCTTTAAAACTACGCAACGGATTTTGATGCGGTTTTTTTTAATAGAAAGAGTGATTCAAGAAGAAGGTTTATATGTATAATATAGTATCCGTGCGAAGCCGGAGCGGATCGCTAGTTGAGAATAAATCCGGTTATGTTCAAAATCGATGTCTGAGAGGTCTAAATAGTCAGAAATATTTCAAAAAGTGGTCGCATTATTTAAATTTTTTGAAAAATTCGTTGTAAATTAATATGCGCGTTTTTTTAAAGAACAACATACATTGGCAGGCTTCTCGAGGGTGAAGATTCTAGAAATGATGTCCATTTTGAATTCCAAGATGGCGGACATTGCTTTTCGAATTTAAACTTTCGTGAGACGTGTTGAAACAGTACTAATAATTACACGGTTCAACTCACGTATTAAATGTCACTACGGGCGACATGTTTCGAACTCTTCGGGAATTCTTCTTAAGGACGAGTGTTTTCGCGGCGGTGTCGCTTGAATCTTGTCGTGATTCAAGCGACACCGCCGCGAAAACACTCATCCTGAAGAAGAACTTCCGCAGAGTTCGGAACATGTCGCCCGTAGTGACATTATTGACATTGTTTTGCTTTAAAGTCATCGCGGGTGTCGCTTTTAGGGTTATCGAGAGTGCAGATTCCAACAATTATTGCCTGCGAACTTGGACATTTGGATATTAAAAAAGTGAACATAATTATGCACTTTTTCTTTAATATGTTCAAAATTGATAACTAAAGGGCCAAAGCGTCTCCATTGTCTCCAAGTACAAATCCGAGATCAGAATTGAAAAATTTGGCCGCCACACAGTAGTGGCCTGAAAATCTGACTTTCATAGACATGATCGAAGTTTTCATAATATATTATAGTTTTTTTTTAATGCTACTAATAAATTCACGGTTAAATTCACGTATTAAACGACACGACAGGCGACATGTTTTGAACACTTCGGGAGTTCTTCTTCAGGATGAGTGTTTTCGATGTTTGTTTTGAAGAAGAACTCCCGAAAAGTTCGAAACATGTCGCCTGTTGTGACATTTAATGCGTGAATTTAACCGTGGATTTATTAGTAGTATTTTAGACATGTCTCACAAAAGTTTAAATTTGATTATAGCTTTTTTTTGCTTTAGGCTTTTACTAGCCATTATTATGCTAGCTCACAACCCTTACGTGATTTAGTAAAAAAACGGAAGGCCATATTTCAGTTATAGCTCCGGTGGTTTTTTAAGCAACAAAATGTAGGTAGTGGTATTCCTTGGGTAATTAAAGTAATTTGTACTCTATAAAGTGAGTGTTTTCGCGGCGGTGTCGCTTGAATCTTGTCGTGATTCAAGCGACACCGCCGCGAAAACACTCAATCCTGAATAAGAATTCCCGAAGAGTTCGAAACATGTCGCCCGTAGTGACGTTTAATACGTGGGTGAACCGTGTAATTATTGACATTTTTTTTCTTTAAAGTCATCACGGGTGACGCTTTTAGATTCCAACAATAGGCGCGTAGACACTAAATAAAATAATGTGATATTTTCTCGAAGAAGGATAAAAAAAATTGTCAAATGGAGAAAAAATCAACGCAAAAGGTTAAATAATCACGAAGTTATAAGTGTCCAAAGTTTTAAGAAGGGATGTGTTCTGTCCCTTTTTCGCAAAACGCAACTTCATATGAAACGATGACGCTGGAAGA
Source organism: Epinotia ramella (assembly GCA_947578815.1). NCBI lineage: Eukaryota > Metazoa > Arthropoda > Insecta > Lepidoptera > Tortricidae > Epinotia > Epinotia ramella. Next base: position 21,234,957 of record OX388219.1, read on the forward strand.
ATGTGACGTCACAGAAGACGGCAACGTGCCGCGCGCATCGTGGTCGGTGACGCCGTCGACGCGGCCTGCCGGCAGCATCCTGTAATGTGACGTCACACACCGTTTGCGTTTTCTCTCTCTAACAAGCAATATTAAAACGGTTGTAGCTTCGTAATTCTTTGAGATATCTGAATGGGATTTTCATCACTATGCATATTTTTTTGCCTTCTTTCTTTTGGAGTAATAATAATTTTCGAGTCTGCACCCGAATTATTGCCTGTGAAGTTGGACATTTTTATATTAAAAAAAGTGAACACAATTTTGCAGTTTTTCTTTAATACGAGTATGTTCAAAATTGATAACTAAAGGGCCAAAGCGTCTCCATTGTCTCCAAGTACGAATCCGAGATCAGACCCCGTATCATGGTCGGCCTTATCACTCGATAAGTGACAAGATAGGGGCATCGTCTCGTTCTATCAAACGGTGTCAGCCAGTGACGGACGCTCTATCCTGTCACTTATCGCGTGATAAGGCCGACCATGACACGGGGTCAAAATTGAAAAATTTGGCCGCCACACAGTGGCCTGAAAATCTGGCTTTCATAAACATGATCGAAGTTTTCATAATAAATTACAGTTTTTTTTTAATGCTACTAATAAATTCACGTATTAAATGACGCGACAGGCGACATGTTTCGAACTCTTCGGGAGTTCTTCTTCAGGATTAGTGTTTTCGATGTTTGTTTTGAAGAAGAACTCCCGAAGAGTTCGAAACATGTCGCCTGCCGTGACATTTACGTTATTTTTTTAACCGTGGATTTATTAGTAGTATTTTAGATATGTCTCACAAAAGTTTAAATTCGATTATAGCTGTTTTTTTGCTTTAGCCTTTTACGAGACATTATTATGCTAAATTACAACCCTTACGTGATTTAGTAAAAAAACGGAAGGTCATATTTCAGTTATAGCTCTCGAAACTGACTTAGCTACTAGCGAAAATTATATCTTCAAATATAGGTACTTACAGATTTTGTCTTTCTTTCCACTTATTATAATTATCTATAGGTATTCATCATGTTTCATCTGACTGTCGGGGCATATACTATGCGAGAAGGAGCGGGGCAGCAATAGACGCATCAGCGCGGCAGGTACGGGGCGCGCGGGTGATTTCTGATTTTTCCCTGGCGATACGCCCCCTCTTAAAGAGCTTTTTTAAGAGACGCAGGGTGGATAGTATCAGCTTCCTAAAAAGATTGCTCAGACTGTCGGTACCTGAAGAATACTGCAATTACTGCGGCAGGCTGAGGCGACCGCCCCTGCTGCCCACTGAGCGTGCGCGTAGACGCCTGCGCTAGCATTACCCCGTTCTGCGCGCGACTGCGCTCATCAATTCCCTCCTCGCAGCTATCTCTGAATCCGATTTGTTTGCGACAGGGATAGCGAGATTGATGAAGGGATGGAAGAGAGTGTTCTAAATGAAGCAAGACAGGTATCTTGTAGATTTAAGTTAGTTTTTATTAGTATGGAATCGATGTAACACTTTGTTGGCCCATGGTTTTACGGTTCTCTGACTCATCCAGGTGCTGATTATCCGCGGAAGGTCGTTTATTTGCTTAATAGCGAAGGTTCTGCAAACCCGTGGCGATCGAGGGCGGGCCGCATTAGTGAGTTCGATCCGACGACGTTCCAGTGGACTCCAGATAACTAACTTGCCAAGCAAACTCGACCCGGTGGACCAGTGTGCGATGAAAATACACAGAGCTATGCTTCCCGTTTCTGCATCACATATTAGTATCGGAGAGACACAGCGGATGTTCAAAGCAATACAAACTAAACAACTGTACAAAGAGTTGATAACATTTCTGAAATAGAAGTAATGTTGTTAATTCTGCTCTTTTTCTTAGTCATTTCCTCATTGCTGAGGGTCGTGACTACCTTGTTATTATCAATGTCCGGTGGCTTGAATATGTCAAGCTCGCTTAAAGGGCTTTGCTTACGGTGGCGTCGTTGATCGGGTCGTAACCTAACCTGACCTTCCCTAACATATGGTTGAGGGAGGCGATGGCTGAGATATGCGTCATACTCGTGATGGCTGTTTGTGGAGTCCGGACTGTTCATGCTTGCAAGGACATAGTACTTAAATATTAGTGTTTTGTAATGTGATAAACCGTTTCTGATGATGTTGTAGGACGGCTATCGTTTACCTTGGTGTGAAGGATACTTGACGCGCTCGGAGAGACGTCCACACTTGATTACTTGCACCGGGCTAGTCAGACAGGTAGATAGTTTCACAGAGGTGGGTGCGCTTTGGGCACACGGCTATTGATGTGTGCTGATATTAGAAGGGCGCCATGCATTTATAATTTATTCTCCTAAATGCAAAAGAGATAGGATACAGGATACCTATTTTTACAATGGTCAGAAATATGAACAAAGAAAGATTATTTGACAAGAAGATTAATTTATTGGCATTAAAGCACATATATATAAATAGAACAAGCCACTAAATACCACTAAATCTTAACTAAGGCTTAGGGCAAAGGGCGTGGCTTTCTCTTAAGGAGATTTAGATTTTAAATTGTCTGACCGAGGACGAAGTCTTGGATTTTAAATTTAATTATTTAGAGAATAGGCATAGTTGTAATGCTTGGTTTGTATGAGGCTGCGATATTAATACTAAAATTATGACTCTATTTGCAAACACATGGTTTTGTACCAAAACGTGGTTCATGAAGTATGGAAAGAAATCACCTCGTGGAACGCGTTGTACACGCGTCACAGCGCCGCCGTAGTCCACTGCTTCCACCCAGGACCTCAGAAGAGATCCTGCTCGTGACGGCTTCCGCAGGTGGAGAACCGTCGACACATGTGGCCCGGGTACAGCTTCCGGCGCCCGACTCAAAATTGCCTATGCGTGAAGCGACCTCCGCGAAGCAGTCCCCATGGAGCGGCCATCACGCAGTCGCTGCAATCCACATTAAAGTTTAGATTCAAAACAAAACGATCCTCAACTTTTCCCACACTCTCCGCAACAAACACTGAAACTGTAAAAATACCTGGCAAGAGTAGAAAGCTAAGCTTGTGATTCGTTCCGCCGACCAGATTTATCTCCTTGAAGTCATTTAAAGTTATGCCTGAAACAAAGAATGTTATATCATTAAACCATGTCCGAACGTAACAAATATTTCCATCGTCCAATCGGCGAGATTCGCGTTATACTTACCAAAATGTCCATTGTGTCATCGCAGCATTAGGTCGCGAGATGCGTGGAGATTAAAACTGCATTATTAAAATTGACTCTGTTAAAAAAATATGGCCCTTCGGCCGAAGCGATTCCAGTATGTGACCTCTTGCATTCACATATCTGCAAAGAAGGTTCCTCTGCGATTTGACAGCCGAAGAAAAACAAAACTTTACCGCAGACAATCTAGCTCCGTTATCCCGTACCACAAAGATCGACTTGCATCAGTTGCACTGAATGCATGAAGACTAAAGATTTATTAACAACTCGCTTCAATGTTTCTAAAAGATCTATTTTACGATTTCTAAATTATCTGTAAAGATATTAATAAAACAATAATATCGACCAGTCTGAACTGTTATCGATTTGTCTGCAACTTCGGTGCGCTCGTAGTTCCGCCGAATATCAGTAGGTGTCGCCTTCCCTTGAACGCCCGTGAGTCGCAGATATGCTGTGATAGATGGCGCTATGAGTCTCAAAACCCATAAGAACCGCCTCGTAAAATAACACCGTAACATTGTTATTATTATCGTATTGACGAGAGACATCATTCTGATCTTGACACGTTTTATTGTTATTGACCCTGTACATCTCTGACAATATTACATTAATGTTCCTTTTTTTGTTTTGTTTTGACGCTTAGAGACCGTATACATCTCTGGAATACAGAATTAATATCATTAACTTCTTGTTAATGCTGATACAGACCTTATATCGAATGTAATGGTCATATTTCGCAATTTTATTTTGTTTTCATTCATTTAGTGACATTGTTCAAACTCCTCGCCTAGTGCGAGTGGAGTGAACTGCCACGCGTTTCGCGGGTCATATAAGCCAGTGGATTGGCTACAAAACGTGTTCAACTCACCTGATTCCGGGAGGCGCGATGTTCGCTTCAACTCCGGTTAGTATCTGTCAAGGTTCAGTCAACTGTCAGGTCAAGTCAAGTTCAATCATGAGGGTCTCCGGGGCTGAAGAAGCCGCCGTGGTGTTCCGGGGCCGTCTCGCCAACAATCCGCGGCGTCAAATCACCAACTGTTCTGATCTCACCAAAATATCCACACAAAACACTCGGACACCCGTGTGTCTTCAAAGCGAGCGATATTACACAAAAACAAGGAAAAATGCGTTTCCAAATTACCCAAAAAAAAACCACTCGTCCCTTTCGGGTCTGCAAAAACGAGGTTATAATTTTTTCGTCCGCCTTGACAAGAAGTGTCACTGTCAAAACCACAGACTCAAGAGGCGTACACACGTGAGGAGTTTAAGGGGCGGGCAGACGGTCGGCCCGAACAATCACCCGCCTCGGAACGGCCTCTAAGCCGGTCCGCTATACTAGGGGAAGTCGCGATAGGGTTGCTACCGCTCGCTTCAGAACCGAGTCCCCAACCATGACCTCGGCAAACCGAGGGGTCCCGTCTTTACCGGGAAACAAATTAACGATGCGCCCCCGGCGCCATCGCAGTGGCGGAAGGTTAGCATCCTTAACTAGCACAAGGTCTCCAACTCTGGGGGGACTGGTTTTGTCAGTCCACTTGAGGCGCTGCTGCAAAACATGCAAATACTCTAATGACCATCTGGTCCAAAAGTTCTGAGCCATTTGTTGCAGCATCTGGTAGCGCGACAAACGACCGGAGGGTACGTCCCGGAGGGGGTGCTCCGGCAACGCTGCAAGTGGCTGACCAATCAAGAAATGGCCTGGAGAGAGCGCTTCCAGGTCATTTGGGTCGGAGCTGAGCGGACACAACGGACGGGAATTGAGGACGGCCTCAATTCTACAAAACAACGTCGCGAGTTCCTCAAAAGTCAATACAGTTTGACCGACTACCCGATACATATGGGCTTTTGCTTGCTTCACGCAAGCCTCCCAGATTCCACCCCAGTGGGGGCAGCCTGGCGGATCGAACGTCCAGGTGATACCCCGACGGGAGAGGTCTGTTCCAATATCAATCTTATTTTCAAATAAAAATTTTACAACATCTTGTAAATAACGGTCGGCACCCTTGTAATTGGTTCCACAATCTGACCGGATCAGAGATGGGAGTCCCCTACGGGATACAAATCTATCCAATGCCGCAATAAAAGCCTCCGTCGTAAGATCACCAACAAGTTCAAGATGAGCAGCCTTGGTCGACAGGCATACGAAAACGCACAAATACGCTTTTACAACCTTCGCATTTCGAAGTCGCGACGTTTTCACTAAAAAAGGTCCCGCAAAATCGGTCCCCACCCTAGAGAAGGTCCTAGCCTCGTTGACCCGATCAGGAGGAAGGTCCCCCATCTGGGGCTGCATCGTGGCTGCCTTGAGCCGAAAGCAAGGCAAGCACCGAAACACGATGCTCCGAATAACCCGTCGGCTGTTCAATATCCAAAAGTCTCGCTGCAAAATGCCCAAGAGTGCATTGCAGCTGGCATGCGAGTTCTTTATGTGGCGGTCAATCACCAACAATTCCACCAGATGCCCCTTCTTAGGCAGCAAAATGGGGTGGCGCACCGAGTACGGCAAGCTAGCGTTGCGGAGCCGTCCTCCAACCCGGAGTGTACCCGACTCGTCAATGAACGGGTTGAGGCGTGCTATCGCCTTCGGTAGCTTAGGACGTCCCTGCCGCAGGGGCTTCAATACGTCCCCAAAGTGTTCTTCCTGCAAAACCCTAATCCAATGATGTAGGGCGGCATTCCGCTCTTCTGTGGCGAGAACTTTAACGCGTGACCGGTTGTCAGGGTGGCGACAATTGTGTATAAATCGCTTGACCCAGGCGGTCACTCCAACAAGCTTGTCGAGAGAGCTATACCGTTCTAGCAACCAAGCAGTGTCTGACACTGGAGCGGTCTCGACAAGGTGGACACCCAAGCCAGAGGATGGGGTCCCAATCACACAACTGGCAGGCCAGAGTGTCTCCGGTTCCAACAACCAATCTGGTCTCCACCACAGTGAGTGGGCAACAAGCTCAGGTGCCGTGCAACCCCTGGACGCCACGTCCGCTGGGTTCAGTTCACCTGGCACGTGTCTCCAAACCAAAGCAGTCTCCGAATTCTGGATTTGCGAGACCCGGTTGGCCACAAAGACCTCCAAAGTATGGAATGACGACTGCAGCCAACACAATACAATTTGGCTATCAGTCCATGCGTAGACACTCTCCTCAAGGTTCACGGTGTCCTTCAAGGTAGAGGCCACGTGGTTCAGTAGGCGTACAAGAAGAGCCGCTCCAGATAATTCCATTTTTGGGATTGTCAAACGCGTGCGAAGGGGAGCCACCTTGCTCTTCGCCATTACCAAGTGCAAATCGACCGATCCGGCGGAGCTGACCGTCCGCAAGTAAACGGCAGCTGCATACCCTCGCTCGGAGGCGTCGCAAAACCCGTGTAGGGTTACTCGGCATTTCCCTGCCGGCAACAGCTTACGCGGCAGTTCGACCTGATTTATCTCCGGGAGCGTGGAGAAGAAAACCTCCCAATCGCTCAACAAATTTCCGGATAGTGGATCATCCCAACCCAGTTGGACCATCCACAGGCGCTGCATAAATGCCTTCGCCGTGAAGATGACTGGCGCGATCCATCCATTCGGATCGTACGTCCTGGCCACCGTGGACAGCACAAGCCGCTTCGTCCAGACCCTCGGGGAATCCAGTTCCACCCGATAGGTTAACACATCTTGGACTGGTCGATATTGCACGCCTAGGACTGATAACATGTGCGGGCTCTCAACATTTTCGAACAGGTGCGGATCCTGCTGGTGATCCTCGGGGAGGCCGGCCACCACGGCCGGTGAGTTGGACATCCATTTGCGCAATTCATATCCACCCGTCCGCAAGAGTTCCACCAGCTCATCCCGCAAAACCAAAGCCTCTTCGACACTGTTTGCCCCGGTGCACACGTCATCGACAAATAAGTCCCGTTCCAAAATGGCGGACGCTCGAGGGAACCTCAGTCTCTCTCGAGACGCCAATTCTAACAAAGTTCGAATTGAAATGTACGGACTGCTCTTCAAGCCGTATGTATTCGTATTCAGCTCGTACACCAACATCGGTTCATCAGGGCTCTCACTGTCTGCCGAAACATCATCCGGATGTCGGCGACGAACACCACCTGATGTTTCCTAAAATTTGTGAGGATATCCGTGATATCCTTGTGCAGCTTAGGACCTGCATGCAAACACTGGTTCAATGACACCCCAGTCGAGGTGGACGCGGACCCATCAAAGACCACGCGAATCTTGGACTCCGGGGATTTTAGGACCGCGTGATGCGGCAGGAAGCAGTGCTCCACTGTACTCCAGTCCGTCCGAGCCACCGACATGTGTCCCAAACCCTCGTACTCCCTCATGAAGTCCACATACTTCTGCCGGAAGAGCGCATCTCTTCTCATTCGGCGTTCCATCGAAACCAGCCGCTTCTCAGCTATCTCACGTGACGCTCCAAGAGGAGGTCGGTGGATGAGCAGAGGAAGTCGTGTTATGAACCGACCAGAGCAGAGGCGCCCAGTATTATTTTGGTAAAACCGTTCGCACTCTTCCTGCTCGGGGCTCATACGCGACGCGGTAGGTGGTTCCTCAATCTCCCAGAACCGTTGCACGGCTTCTGAAAGAGCAGTTCCAACCAGACAGCCCTCCTCAGTAGGAGGCGGTGGAGCCGCTAACACCAAACCCATTACAGCATAGCCAAACACCGTTTCCAGTGTAACCAGTCCGCCAGGCTGTAAGGTACGGTTGCCGCTCAACAGCACCCGCCCAAGAACGTCTGCACCCAGCAACACGTCAATCGGACCAGGTCTGTCAAATCCAGCATCCGCCAGAACTAATCCAGCTGTCAAACTCCGAACCTCTGGAGGCAGCTTCACCTGGGGGAGTCTCCCCACCACTTCATCCAATACTAACGCGGGAGCATTAATCCTCGCGCGTGAAGTGGGACCCGGTCCAAAGGTGAGTAAGGTCTGCCCTACCAGGTTTGACACTGTCACATTGCCTACCCCACGTATACTTTCCGGGTGGGGTTTCACAACCAAGCCCAACTGTCGCACCAACCTACTGGATACCATGCAGCCTTGCGCTCCCGTGTCAAGGAGAGAGCGCACGCAGGCTGATCCTCCACCAGGGCCCCAAACACAAACCGAAGCCGTGGGCAATAACACGGTCTCCAAGGGCGTGGCGGTTGCTGGTGCGTGGGCGGCGTATCCCTAGCAGGGATAACGCGTTGCATCCTGTTCCGCATGGGCGGGCCGCTCGTACCGCTCGAGCGGGTCCCACTCCGGCTGGTACTGCCGTCGCGCCATGCGTGCCGCCTGCGGCCCCTGGTATGTCCTACTCCGGCCGTACACCGGAGGTCCCGACGCCAAGCGGGGTCGCTCCACAAGCGGCGGCGACATCCGTGGCGCCTGCCGGGGTGGAGGCGTTTGCGGGCACCCGCCCGTAAGGACCCCCCGTTGGGGCACGGGTGCGTGCGAAGTAGTCGCGTAGTTTTGGAGGGGGGGGGGGGAGGGGGGTGTTACCCGACGTCCCCACTTCTCCTCGGCCATGGGCCCCTGGTCAGCCCGCTGCTGACTCCGAACAGGGGAGCATGACCCCTGCGCAGGGGGGGGGAGGTGTATCCCCACTGCGGTTCATGCATAAAATGGGGTGGTGCTTCCCACCACAGGACTTACACGCCTGCGGGTGGGCACAATCTCGCACAAAATGTGGGCCCAAGCAAACAAAGCACCATTGCCGCTGCTTAGCAATGTTGCGGCGTCCCACAACCCGCTGCGCAAGAAACTTCGGACACGCTGGCACCCGATGGCCAGGGTTCTTGCAGCATAGGCAGACTTCAGGGTCCAATGCACTGGTATTATATTGGTGAGGACCCGCTGGTTGTGGGGCCGATTTGCCCCACCCTCCCCTTTGAGGTGCAACTCTCCCCTGGGCCCGCTGGGCCCCAGGAGGCCTCGGGGGTGGAGGTAGATCCGAGGTGTCGGCCCGTCGACACTCAAGTTCCAATTGGTCGATAAGATTGGTGAAGGTCGGCAGATGCTGAGCACTTTCACCATCATACCGGTGCTCAAACCTGGCCCGTACATCAGCCGGCAGCCGGTTCAACAAAAAATTCAACAGTATGTAGGACCACTGGTCCACCGGCAAACCAAGGTTCTCTAACCCTTTGGTCGCTGTCAAAACAGGATTCAGCATTTTCAGCCGGATGTCTGAAGCCTGAGCGATCCGAGGGATATTCCAGATCTTAGTCATAAGAGTATCCGCAAGTCGCCGCACGTTCTGGTATCGGTCCCTCAGCAACGTGCGCGCGATTTCATAATTGTCGTCGGTGACCGACAAATGCGCGATCAAGTCGCGCGGCTCCCCGACGAGAGCAGACATCAGCTGCGCCAACTTCAACGCCGCTGGCAGGTCCGTCCGGGCATGCACCAAGCTATCAAAGAGGTCGATGAAGCTGGTCCACTCGTCCAGGTCTCCTCGGAAGACCGGCATCTGTATGGCTGGCAAGCGCGCTGCCAACCCTGGGTTATAGATAACTGCGTGTTTCGGAACGTCCCGGGCCGCACCATTCCGAACCCGCAGTATCTTAGAAGCCCTCTCGACAATCCTGTCCCCAAAATCCATACATTGCTCAAAGTCCCGCTCCACCTGCTCGGTCTCCGGGGTCGTCCGGCCGGGCTCCGCTAGGTAGAGTTCAACCTGGAACTCCACAGCCTTAAGACGGTCTGACACCTCCTCGTACCGGGCCAACAAAGCCTCCTCCCGGTCATTTCTGTCAACCAAAGCTACTGCAGATGAAAACCAACGCAGTGCAGACTGGATCTTAGCCTTAGGTGTAGATCCCATTTTAAATTAATTTCCAACAATACCAGAGAAAATTAAAATTAATTTAATTAATGTGGAAATTCCAATCTCTTGGTCACCCTAGTGAATCAAAACCAAATATCAACTCAATTACAGAAATGCCTTACAATAACAACCAATATAGATTCTCAAAACGCAGTGGAAGCTCAAATTATAATCTATAATTGGCTAGTTACCACTTCTACAATAATCTAGCTTACAACTAATATTTATGGTAGCCTTATATTTTAGCTTATATTCTTAGCAACCTTGGCCGCTTATAGCAAACTGAATAAAAGAAATGCCTTATTACCAAACAACAAGCTATGAAAGGCTTCCCAAATTACAATCAATCAAATATGTGGCTTAAATTTGCCTTCAACTATTTTCCAAATTAAATTGTACCCAACACTCAGAATCACCTTCCGGAGGTTGTAATCTCACTAATTTGCACTGCAAGTACAATAATTTCGTGCAATCTACAGTACAAAACACTTGCAGTGCCACAAAATAGAAGTTTTAAATACTTGTAGCTAAATTTGATTTCAACAAATAACCTCAAAATGCCCTTTTTTACCCAAAAGGAAAAAACTATCAAAATTCGCGTTTTTTCTTTGTGGGTAACCACGCTCTGCGTACCAAAAATTGTTCAAACTCCTCGCCTAGTGCGAGTGGAGTGAACTGCCACGCGTTTCGCGGGTCATATAAGCCAGTGGATTGGCTACAAAACGTGTTCAACTCACCTGATTCCGGGAGGCGCGATGTTCGCTTCAACTCCGGTTAGTATCTGTCAAGGTTCAGTCAACTGTCAGGTCAAGTCAAGTTCAATCATGAGGGTCTCCGGGGCTGAAGAAGCCGCCGTGGTGTTCCGGGGCCGTCTCGCCAACAATCCGCGGCGTCAAATCACCAACTGTTCTGATCTCACCAAAATATCCTCACAAAACACTCGGACACCCGTGTGTCTTCAAAGCGAGCGATATTACACAAAAACAAGGAAAAATGCGTTTCCAAATTACCCAAAAAAAAACCACTCGTCCCTTTCGGGTCTGCAAAAACGAGGTTATAATTTTTTCGTCCGCCTTGACAAGAAGTGTCACTGTCAAAACCACAGACTCAAGAGGCGTACACACGTGAGGAGTTTAAGGGGCGGGCAGACGGTCGGCCCGAACAGACATTTAGTTTGTTAACCGTTTATATCGGTCCTTAATCTGCAAATTTTAAATTATTATTGTGTTAGATTATTATTATTTCATTGTAAATTACCGTTTGACGTGGAAAAGTGCCCTTGTGGCCTATTTGCAGAATAAATAATCGATTTGATTTGATTTGATTTGACCACAAACGTCTTGCACCACCTTCCTCCAAGCCCTTCTATTTTGTGCCATACGTAGGCAAGCCTGAACGCTGGTTCCTATTGGAGCTTTTAAAAAATCTAATCACCGGATAGGCGCTCTTCTTCCACCTCTCCTCCCTTCCAAGTGACCGACCAGTATCAATTTCTCTAGACTGTCCTCTTGTCTAGCCATGTGTGCGAAAATCGAAGTACGTGTCGAGTACTTAATTAAAATTAAATTAAATTTCTTTATTCATGAACCAACTTGGATCAATCAGTGTTAGTAACTTAAGCTGGAGAGTAGACGTAGGTAACGAGTTTTCGAGAATGTTGTCAATTATCATCTGACATTTCGACGTACGTGGCTGTGTCTAGGTCGATAGGTAACGATGTTGTTCAGCGACCACCATTACCTGCCATGTAAATCGAATTGTCATTGTCAGATGACAACTGTCAAGTTGGTGAAATACGGCCCGACATAGCCATGCTATGGGAATATCCTGACTTTAATGTCACCGTATTTATACCAGCAGTCGGCATAGGCATGTCATGGGCATTCCCCGAGTTTAATGTCTCTTTATTTATACGGGGCTGGTCGAATCGGCATAGGCATATCATAAGGATATCCCGAGTTTAATGTCACTGTATTGTTACGGGGCTGGTAGAATCAGCATTGGAATGTGATGGGGATGTCCCGAGTTTAATGTCACTGTGTATTACACGGCAGGTCGAATCGGCATAGGCATGTCATGGGGATATCCCAAGCTTAATATCACTTTATTTATACGGGGCTGGTCGAATCGGCATGGGCATGTCATGGGGATATCCCAAGTTTAATGTCACTGTATTTAAAAAGGGCTGGTAGAATCAGCATAGGCATGTCATGGGGATATCCCAAGTTTAATGTCACTTTATTTATACGGGGCTGGTCAAATCGCCATAGGCATGTCATGGGGATATCCCGAGTTTAATGTCACTGTATTTATACAGGGCTGGTCGAATCGGCATGGGCATGTCATGGGGATATCCCAAGTTTAATGTCAATGTATTTATACGGGGCTGGTCGAATCGGCATGGGCATGTCATGGGGATATCCCAAGTTTAATGTCACTTTATTTAAACGGGGCTGGTCGAATCGGCAAAGGCATATCACGGGGATATTCCGAGTTTAATGTCACTGTGTTTATACAGGGCTGGTCGAATCGGCATAGGCATGTCATGGGGATATCCCAAGGTTAATGTCACTTTATTTATACGGGGCTGGTCAAATCGCCATAGGCCGCTCGTTCCCGAAATATCAGAATTGTAAAGTACTAGATTGCGATTTACCCGATTTCTAAAATACCAAATTCCCAAAATACCAGACTTTTCTTGTTACTGTGTTTCTGTATATCGGATTGCCATAGCAACTTGTTCTCAATACACTATGTTCTATTTAAAACCGAATTCCCATAATACCAGATAATGAAAACACCAGGCTCGCAAAAACAATGTACTTGAAACACCTAGTTTCTTAATATACCTGATACTCAATAAACCAGAATGCCAGTTTATTTAATTCCCAATACACAAGATGCTGATTATACTTGATTTCCGAATGCCTAATTTTCTAAAAGACCAGGTTTTTACTTTAGTAGATTATATAAGTACAGATAGACTATTACACCAATTATAAACACCAAAATTTTATTGTAAACATTTTATAACTCAGTTTACTTTATCAAACCAGTTTTTCAATAAAAGAAAGTAGGTAAATTAAAAAAAAAAAACAATTTAGCCATTCTTGATGAAAAAAATTAATAAATTGTTGGTCAAGTTGGTGAAATACGACCCAACATAGCCATGCTATGGGGATATCCTGACTTTAATGTCACCGTATTTATACCAGCAGTCGGCATAGGCATGTCATGGGGATTTCCCGAGTTTAATGTCACTTTATTTATACGGGGCTGGTCGAATCGGCATAGGCATATCATAGGGATATCCCGAGTTTAATGTCACTGTATATATACGGGGCTGGTAGAATCAGCATTGGCATGTCATGGGGATATCCCAAGTCTAATGCCACTGTATTTATACAGGGCAGGTCGAATCGGCATAGGCATGTCATAGGGATATCCCAAGCTTAATGTAACTTTATTTATACAGGGCTGGTCGAATCGCCATAGGCATGTCACGAGGATATCCCAAGTTTAATGTCACTTTATTTAAACGGGGCTGGTCGAATCAGCATAGGCATATCACGGAGATATTCCGAGTTTAATGTCACTGTGTTTATAAAGGGCTGGTCGAATCGGCATAGGCATGTCATGGGGATATCCCAAGGTTAATGTCACTTTATTTATACGGGGCTGGTCAAATCGCCATAGGCCGCTCGTTCCCGAAATATCAGAATTGTAAAGTACTAGATTGCGATTTACCCGATTTCTAAAATACCAAATTCCCAAAATACCAGACTTTTCTTGTTACTGTGTTTCTGTATATCGGATTGCCATAGCAACTTGTTTCCAATACACTATGTTCTATTTAAAACCGAATTCCCATAATACCAGATAATGAAAACACCAGGCTCGCAAAACACAATGTACTTGAAACACCTAGTTTCTTAATATACCTGATACTCAATATACCAGAATGCCAGTTTATTTAATACCCAATACACAAGATGCTGATTATACTTGATTTCCGAATGCCTAATTTTCTAAAAGACCAGGTTTTTTGTTTAGTAGATTATATAAGTACAGAGACAATTAAACCAATTGTAAACACCAAAATTTTATTGTAAACATTTTATAACTCAGTTTACTTTATCAAAACAGTTTTTCAATAAAAGAAAGTAGGTAAATTAAGAAAAAAAAACAATTTAGCCATTCTTGATGAAAAAAATAAAGAAATTGATGGTCAAGTTGGTGAAATACGACCCGACATAGCCATGCTATGGGGATATCCTGACTTTAATGTCACCGTATTTATACCAGCAGTCGGCAGGGCAGGTCGAATCGGCATAGGCATATCATAGGGATATCCCGAGTTTAATGTCACTCTATATATACGGGGCTGGTTGAATCGCCATAGGCATGTCATGGGGATATCCCGACTTTAATGTCACTGTATTTATACAGGGCTGGTCGAATCGACATGGGCATGTCATGGGGATATCCCAAGTTTAATGTCACTGTATTTGAAAAGGGCTGGTAGAATCGTTATAGGCACGTCATGGGGATATCCCAAGTTGAATGTCACTTTATTTATACGGGGCTGGTCGAATCGCCATAGGCATGTCATGGGGATATCCCGAGTTTAATGTCACTGTATTTATACAGGGCTGGTCGAATCGGCATGGGCATGTCATAGGGATTTCCCAAGTTTATTGTCACTTTATTTATACAGGGCTGGTCGAATCGCCATAGGCATGTCACCAGGATATCCCGAGTTTAATGTCACTTTATTTATACGGGGCTGGTCGAATCGGCGTAGGCATATCACGGGGTTATTCCGAGTTTAATGTCACTGTGTTTATACAGGGCTGGTCGAATCGGCATAGGCATGTCATGGTGATATCCCAAGTTTAATGTCACTTTATTTATACGGGGCCGATCAAATCGCCATAGGCCACTCGTTCCCTAAATATCAGAATTGCTAAATACTAGATTGCCCGTTTACCCAATTTCTAAAATACCAAATTCCCAAAATACCAGACTTTTCTTGTTACTGTGTTTCTGTATATCGGATTGCCACAGAAACTTGTTCTCAATACACTATGTTCCATTTAAAACCGAATTGCCATAATACCAGATAATGAAAACACCAGGCTCGCAAAACACAATGTACTTGAAACACCTAGTTTCTTTATATACCAGATACTCAATATACCAGAATGCCAGTTTATTTTATTCCCAATACAGAAGATGCTGATTATACTTGATTTCTGAATCCCTAATTTCCTAAAAGACCAGGGTTTTACTTTAGTAGATTATATAAGTACAGATAGACAATTAAACCAATTATAAACATCAAAATTTTATTGTTAACATTTTATAACTCAGTTTACTTTATCAAACCAGTTTTTCAATAAAAGAACGTAGGTAAGTTAAGAAAAAATAAACAAATTAGCCATTCTTGGTGAAAAAAATAAATAAATAATAAACGGTCCACAGTTGACGGAGAAATCGGTGAACATACATACATATATAAAAATACAGCGCTACATATAACCGCCTCCTTTTTTAAAGTCGTTTAAAAAGAACCTCTATGTGTGGTGTAGAGTCCGCGGCCTGGCTTCAGGCGATTTTTTTACATTTTGTTAAGGAGATTTAGATTTTAAATTGTCTGACCAAGGACGAAGTCTTGGTATTTCAATTTAATTAAATAGAGAATAGGCATAGTTGTAATGCTTGGTTTGTATGAGGCTGCGATATTAATACTAAAATTATGACTATTTGCAAACACATGGTTTTGTACCAAAACGTGGTTCATGAAGTACCTATGGAAAGAAATCACCTCGTGGAACGCGTTGTACACGCGTCACAGCGCCGCCATAGTCCACTGCTTCCACCCAGGACCTCAGAAGAGATCCTGCTCGTGACGGCTTCCGCAGGTGGAGAACCGTCGACACATGTGGCCCGGGTACAGCTTTCGGCGCCCGACTCAAAATTGCCTATGCGTGAAGCGACCTCCGCGAAGCAGTCCCCATGGAGCGGCCAGCACGCAGTCGCTGCAATCCACATTAAAGTTTAGATTCAAAACAAAACGATCCTCAACTTTTCCCACACTCTCCGCAACAAACACTGAAACTGTTAAAATACCTGGCAAGAGTAGAAAGCTAAGCTTGTGATTCGTTCCGCCGACCAGATTTATCTCCTTGAAGTCATTTAAAGTTATGCCTGAAACAAAGAATGTTATATCATTAAACCATGTCCGAACGTAACAAATATTTCCATCGTCCAATCGGCGAGATTCGCGTTATACTTACCAAAATGTCCATTGTGTCATCGCAGCATTAGGTCGCGAGATGCGTTGAGATTAAAACTGCATTGTTAAAATTGACTAAGTTAAAAAAATATGGCCCTTCGGCCGAAGCGATTCCAGTATGTGACCTCTTGCGTTCACATATCTGCAAAGAAGGTTCCTCTGCGATTTGACAGTCGAAGAAAAACAAAACTTTACCACAGACAATCTAGCTCCGTCATCCCGTACCACAAAGATCGACTTGCATCAGTTGCACTGAATGCATGAAGACTAAAGATTTATTAACAACTCGCTTCAATGTTTCTAAAAGATCTATTTTACGATTTCTAAATTATCCGTAAAGATATTAATAAAACAATAATATCGACCAGTCTGAACTGTTATCGATTTGTCTGCAACTTCGGTGCGCTCGTAGTTCCGCCGAATATCAGTAAGTGTCGCCTTCCCTTGAACGCCCGTGAGTCGCAGATATGCTGTGATAGATGGCGCTATGAGTCTCAAAACCCATAAGAACCGCCTCGTAAAATAACACCGTAACAGCACGTCATGGGACTCATGGGGATATCCTGAGTTAAATGTCACCCTATTTATACGGACCTGGTGGAATCTGCATAGGCATGTCATGAGGATATCCCGAGTTTAGTGTCACTTTATTTATACAGGGATGGTAGAATCGGCATAGGCATGTCATGGGGTTATCCCAAGTTAATTTCACTTTATTTATACGGGGCTGGTCAAATGTCCATAGGCATGTCATTGGGATATCCCGAGTTTAATGTCACTGTATTTATACAGAGCTGGTCGAATCGGCAGGGGCATGTCATGGGGATATCCCAAGTTTAATGTCACTTTATTTATACAGGGCTGGCCAAATCGCAATTGGCATGTCATGGGGATATCCCGATTTGAATGTCACTGTATGTATAAAGGGCTGGTAGAAGTGGCATAGGCATTACATGGGGATATCCCAAGTTTATTGTCACTTTATTTAAATGGGGCTGGTCGAATCGCCATAGGCATGTCATGGGGATATTCCGAGTTTAATGTCACTGTATTTATAGAGGGCTGGTCGAATCGGCATGGGCATTTTATTGGGATATCCCAATTTTAATGTCACTTTATTTATACAGGGCTGGTCGAATCGCCATAGGCATGTCATAGGGATATCCCAAGTTTAATGTCACTTTATACGGGGCTTGTCTCATCGGCATAGGCATATCACTGGGATATTCCGAGCTTAATGTCACTGTATTTATACAGGGCTGGTCGAATCGGCATAGGCGTGTCATGGGGATATCCCAAGTTTAATGTCACTTTATTTATACGGGGCTGGTCGAAGCGCCATAGGCATGTCATGGGGATATCCCGAGTTAAATGTCACCCTATTTATACGGACCTGGTGGAATCTGCATAGGCATGTCTTGGGGATATCCCGAGTTTAGTGTCACTTTATTTATACGGGGCTTGTCTCATCGGCATAGGCATATCACTGGGATATTCCGAGCTTAATGTCACTGTATTTATACAGGGCTGGTCGAATCGGCATAGGCGTGTCATGGGGATATCCCAAGTTTAATGTCACTTTATTTATACGGGGCTGGTCGAAGCGCCATAGGCATGTCATGGGGATATCCCGAGTTAAATGTCACCCTATTTATACGGACCTGGTGGAATCTGCATAGGCATGTCTTGGGGATATCCCGAGTTTAGTGTCACTTTATTTATACGGGGCTGGTCGAATCTGCATAGGTATGTCATGGGGATATCCCAAGTTTAATGTCATTTTATTTATACGGGGCTGGTCTTATCGCCATAGGCATATCATGGGGATATCCTAAGTTTAATGTTACTTTATTTATACGGGGCTGGTCGAATCGGCATGGGCATGTCATGGGGATATCCCAAATTTAATGTCACTTTATTTATACGGGGCTAGTCAAATCGGCATAGGCATATCATGGGGATATCCCGAGTTTAATGTCACTGTATTTATACGGGGCTGGTCGAATCAGCACAGGCATATCATGGGGATATCCCGAGTTTAATGTAACTGTATTGATACAGGGCTGGTCGAATCGGCATAGGCATATCATGGGGATATCGTAACTTTAATGTCACTTTATTTATACGGGGCCGATCGGTTTCGGCCGCTTTGGAAACCAAATGTTCGAAACCAGTTTAGACAACAGAATTATTTTTCTTCATTCGAAACTGGGTTTCCAAAAAGTAAAATAATTCTGTTTTCTAAACTGGTTTCCAATGCAGAGTATAGAATCTTCTTTTGAAATTCATTCATGGATAAATAGATATGCATAAAAACTATTTTGTTATAGCTTTGACATTCAAAGTCACAAGTTTCGGGTTAGTATCATCTCGTCTAAAACGCAACTGGTCTAAGCAAGTTCCTTACGCCTAGATAATCAGCAAAATAGGGGTCGGTGTAGGTACGACGACGAGCGAAGCGAGGAGTGTTAGGTGTACTGCGACCCTACAGTGCGCGAGCCGAGCGAGCGAAGCGAGCGTGCCGCGGCAGCGGCCGGCGAAGCGCCAGAACCGACTTTACGGATATTTTTTCGTATAAAGTCGGTTCTGGCGCTTCGCCGGCTGCCTTCGCGACACGCTCGCTTCGCTCGCTCGGCTTGCGCGCTGTAGGGTCGCAGTACACCTAACACTCCTTGCTTCGCTCGTAGTCGCACCTACACCGACCCCTTTTATGCATATCCATGAATGAGTTTCAAAAGAAGATTCTATACTCTGCATTGGAAACCAGTTTAGAAAACAGAATTATTTTACTTTTTGGAAACCCAGTTTCGAATGAAGAAAAATAATTCTGTTGTCTAAACTGGTTCCGAACCTTTGGTTTCCAAAGCGGCCGAAAGGGGCCGATCGACGCGGCATAGGCATATCATGGGGATATCCCGAGTTTAATGTCACTGTATTTATACAGGGCTGGTCGAATCGGCATGAGCATGTCATTGGGATATCCCGAGTTTAATGTCACTGTATTTATACAGAGCTGGTCGAATCGGCAGGGGCATGTCATGGGGATATCCCAAGTTTAATGTCACTTTATTTATACAGGGCTGGCCAAATCGCAATTGGCATGTCATGGGGATATCCCGATTTGAATGTCACTGTATGTATAAAGGGCTGGTAGAAGTGGCATAGGCATTTCATGGGGATATCCCAAGTTTATTGTCACTTTATTTAAATGGGGCTGGTCGAATCGCCATAGGCATGTCATGGGGATATTCCGAGTTTAATGTCACTGTATTTATAGAGGGCTGGTCGAATCGGCATGGGCATGTCATTGGGATATCCCAATTTTAATGTCACTTTATTTATACAGGGCTGGTCGAATCGCCATAGGCATGTCATAGGGATATCCCAAGTTTAATGTCACTTTATACGGGGCTTGTCTCATCGGCATAGGCATATCACTGGGATATTCCGAGCTTAATGTCACTGTATTTATACAGGGCTGGTCGAATCGGCATAGGCGTGTCATGGGGATATCCCAAGTTTAATGTCACTTTATTTATACGGGGCTGGTCGAAGCGCCATAGGCATGTCATGGGGATATCCCGAGTTAAATGTCACCCTATTTATACGGACCTGGTGGAATCTGCATAGGCATGTCTTGGGGATATCCCGAGTTTAGTGTCACTTTATTTATACGGGGCTGGTCGAATCTGCATAGGTATGTCATGGGGATATCCCAAGTTTAATGTCATTTTATTTATACGGGGCTGGTCTTATCGCCATAGGCATATCATGGGGATATCCTAAGTTTAATGTTACTTTATTTATACGGGGCTGGTCGAATCGGCATGGGCATGTCATGGGGATATCCCAAATTTAATGTCACTTTATTTATACGGGGCTAGTCAAATCGGCATAGGCATATCATGGGGATATCCCGAGTTTAATGTCACTGTATTTATACGGGGCTGGTCGAATCAGCACAGGCATATCATGGGGATATCCCGAGTTTAATGTAACTGTATTGATACAGGGCTGGTCGAATCGGCATAGGCATATCATGGGGATATCGTAAGTTTAATGTCACTTTATTTATACGGGGCCGATCGGTTTCGGCCGCTTTGGAAACCAAATGTTCGAAACCAGTTTAGACAACAGAATTATTTTTCTTCATTCGAAACTGGGTTTCCAAAAAGTAAAATAATTCTGTTTTCTAAACTGGTTTCCAATGCAGAGTATAGAATCTTCTTTTGAAATTCATTCATGGATATAATAGATATGCATAAAAACTATTTTGTTATAGCTTTGACATTCAAAGTCACAATTTTCGGGTTAGTATCATCTCGTCTAAAACGCAACTGGTCTAAGCAAGTTCCTTACGCCTAGATAATCAGCAAAATAGGGGTCGGTGTAGGTACGACGACGAGCGAAGCGAGGAGTGTTAGGTGTACTGCGACCCTACAGTGCGCGAGCCGAGCGAGCGAAGCGAGCGTGCCGCGGCAGCGGCCGGCGAAGCGCCAGAACCGACTTTACGGATATTTTTTCGTATAAAGTCGGTTCTGGCGCTTCGCTGGCTGCCTTCGCGACACGCTCGCTTCGCTCGCTCGGCTTGCGCGCTGTAGGGTCGCAGTACACCTAACACTCCTTGCTTCGCTCGTAGTCGCACCTACACCGACCCCTTTTATGCATATCCATGAATGAGTTTCAAAAGAAGATTCTATACTCTGCATTGGAAACCAGTTTAGAAAACAGAATTATTTTACTTTTTGGAAACCCAGTTTCGAATGAAGAAAAATAATTCTGTTGTCTAAACTGGTTCCGAACCTTTGGTTTCCAAAGCGGCCGAAAGGGGCCGATCGACGCGGCATAGGCATATCATGGGGATATCCCGAGTTTAATGTCACTGTATTTATACAGGGCTGGTCGAATCGGCATAGGCATGACATGGGGATATACTAAGTTTAATGTCACTTTATTTATACGGGGCCGGTCGAATCGGCATAGACACGTCATGGGACTCATGAGGATATCCCGAGTTAAATGTCACCCTATTTATGCGGAGCTGGTCGAATCTGCATAGGCATGTCATGGGGATGTCCCAATTTGAATGTCACTTTATTTATACAGGGCTGGTTGAATCGCCATAGGCATCTCATGGGGTTATCCCAAGTTAATTTCACTTTATTTAACCGGGGCTGGCCAAATCGCCATAGGCATGTCATGGGGATATCCCGATTTTAATGTCACTGTATTTATACAGGGCATGAAGAAGTGGCATAGGCATGTCATGGGGATATCCCAAGTTTAATGTTTCTTTATTTATACGGAGCTGGTCGAATCGCCATAGGCATGTCATGGGGATATCCCAAGTTTAATGTCACTTTATTTATACGGAGCTGGTCGAATCGGCATAGGCATGTCATGGGGATATCCCAATTTAATGTCACTTTATTTATACAGGGCTGGTTGAATCGCCATAGGCATGTCATGGGGATATCCCAAGTTTAATGTCACTTTATTTATACGATATCCCGAGTGTAATGTGACTGTATTTATACAGGTCTGTTCGAATCGGCATAGGCATGTCATGGGGATATCCCAAGTTTAATGTCACTTTATTTATACGGGGCTGGTCAAATCACCATAGGCATGTCATGGGGATATCCCTTTTTAATGTCACTTTATTTATACGGGGCTGGTCGAATCGCCATAGGCATGTCATGGGGATATCCCGAGTTTAATGTCACTGTATTTATACAGGGCTGGTCGAATCGGCATAGGCATGTCATGGGGATATCCCAAGTTGAATGTCACTTTATTTATACGGGGCTGGTCTTATCGCCATAGGCATATCATGGGGATATCCCAAGTTTAATGTCACTTTATTTATACGGGGCTGGTCGAATCGGCATAGGCATGTCATGGGGATATACCAAGTTTAATGTCACTTTATTTATACGGGGCTGGTCGAATCTGCATAGGCATGTCATGGGGATATCCCAAGTTGAATGTCACTTTATTTATACGGGGCTGGTCTTATCGCCATAGGCATATCATGGGGATATCCCAAGTTTAATGTCACTTTATTTATACGGGGCTGGTCGAATCGGCATAGGCATGTCATGGGGATATACCAAGTTTAATTTCACTTTATTTATACGGGGCTGGTCGAATCGGCATAGGCATATCATGGGGATATCACAAGTTTAATGTCACATTATTTATACGGGGCTGGTTGAATCGGCAAAGGCACGTCATGGGGATATCCCGAGTTTAATTTTACTCTATTTATACGGGGCTGGTCGAATCTGCATAGGCATATCATGGGGATATCCCGAGTTTAATGGCACTGTATTTATACGGAGCTGGTCGAATCGACACATGTATTTCATGGGGATATCCCGAGTTTAATGTCACTGTATTTATACTGGGCAGGTCGACAATGGGCATGTCATGGGGATATAATCAGAATGACAGGGACGAGAAACGAAAGTGATATCCTAGGGATGTCCGCTCGTGTGCAAATCTTAAAAGTGACGTACATCTTGAAAAAAAAATAGTGGTGAAACGTTGTTTGTAGCTTATAGTAGTGACTGGCAGGTTAGGCTTAAGTATGAATTCCAGTTCCCTAAACTAGGTAAACTTGTCTTATAGGGAACCGGAGGGTATTCCGCCACTGTTCTGCGTTCCGCCGTCAATGATGTTTGTTACTTATTTTGCTAGATAATTAATCAACTATAGATAGTAAGAATTAGTTTTTGTACAAGATAGTAATTTGTTACTTATTATTCAACAAAGTTGAAAAAAAAAAAAAAAAGATGTTTATATATAATATGTTTTTATCGCATAGAATTATAGAAGAGGCGACGCCGTTCATGCGGATTCAGATTTCAACCAAAAATTAGGCTTTAAAGCCCTTAACTTTGGCAATGTCCACCGAAAAGACGCGAACCTATATCTGACAATGGCCCATTTGATGGCCGCCATAATGCATCATCAGGAGGTAATTCTCTAAAAAAAATATATTTTGTGACGGCGTCGTACGCCTTCAACGCCCAGTTCGCCTCAACTCTCACCTCATCTGTCACCTCAAGCCTCACGCCTCATGCCACAGTCAAGAATGTGATCCCGTTAGTAGCTCACCCCTAACATGTATAAAACATACATTGTAACTAAAACGTTACATTCTGTATACATTGAACGTTGTAACAGCCTTTAGGGTTATCTGGCAATCGTATTAATCGCGCGTCCGACCAAATTGAATTTCTATTAATCGAGCAAATTTGCCACCATTCGAGCCGTGGCCATCCCGGGTCCGGCGAATACACTGCTATCGACTTCATTACATATAATACTAATGTAAAACACGCAAACATGTCTTTTAAAAAATAAATTTAAAATTTCGGTAAAGTTCATCGACAAAAAAAAAGTATAAAATTATTGAACGGGCTCACAAAATTTCACGACAATCGGTTGAGAAATGCGATCTCTAGAGGGGACCCGGGACATCCGGACATTAAAATTTAGGCCCAAAGTGAAGCATAAAACCTCGTTCGCTGCGCTCGCTCGTTCGATTTAATACTTTGTGCCACGAGGTTGCTATAAAATCTTACCATTCACGTCGCACAATGTTTTTCATCACATTTGCGAAGAAACAAATCAATTTAAAGCAAAATTAAATATATCTGATATACTTAAATATTTTTCTCCTCAGCAGCTCGAACAAACACATTTTGCTGCGTAATTACAGTGGGCAAAATGCGTAATGTGTATCTTTGCCTCTTTCTAGCGATATAGACATTTCAAAAATCAAAAATAATCAGTAAATAATGACTGAAGTATTTTAAAATTAATGAGATTAGATTTTAGAGTTCACCCGAGACCGCGCTAGTGTGATTCAAGCCTTACCAATTTCACTGCCAGGAACCCGCCTAGCAGGCGCCGAGACGCCGTAATTGCTTTCTGCTACATGCAAGGAAAACTACCGGATCGGCTACGAGCGTAGCGCGTACCAATTATCGGCAGTGAATGTGTTAACATTCACGGCCAATGACGACACATATATGCGTCAGACCGCCGTAGTCGCTTTCCGCTACATACTAGGAAAACCACGGGATCGGCTACGAGCGTAGCGCGTAGTGATTCTTGGCAGTGAATGTGTTAATACTGGTGACTTTTCAAGCTCGTTTGACACTTCGCTTATCACGCCGTTGAACCTGCGGTGCTAAGATGGTTGCCAATTATCACTTATCGTCGTGTATAAGACATCCGTCACCCTCGCACTCACATACTTGTCAGAACCTGACTGTCTTATCGACAGCGATAACACAGAATAATAGTACATTACTACGGAAGCTGGGAAGTAAGGGGTTGCCGGCCGAGTACATATAGACGGCCGAGCGTAGCGAGTTCGGATAGTTATGAGGCTGGCCACCACTTTTCACGCCGAGGTATGGATAGTGCTTTTCTCAAACATGCAATGAAATAAACTAAAAAAACTCCAAGAAATTAAACTTAAAGGTCATTGGGCATAATCTGACCCGGTTTTCAAAATATTTCCTACAGATATCAAATTATTTGTAAATTATTGAGTGCTAGCCTACATTTCATTTTGTGTATTTAAAAAAAAAAAAATCCGCGGGGGAAGACCGAAAAACAACAATTGAAATGGTATTGAAATGTGTTTAAAGATATTACGTAGTATGAATTAACTATTGCAACCAATAAAAATAGCATAAACGTTTGCGCCTACCAATAATGCTCGGCCAGAGGCTTGCATTATCCGTTTCAATCGCACGTTATAGCCGCGCCGCGCCACACACACTCTTTAGACAAGTTAGAACCGACATCTCCCGTGCAGTAGCACAAGCGAAGGAAACGGGATTTTGATATAATTAGGTGTTTTAACATGGACTTTTAACATTTATTCGTTCAAGGAAAAATCTACGATCTCAATCCGGTTCATTTTCAAGCCTTTCTAGCCATACACTAAAATATTGGCGCCACCGTCTATGCACAAGTGGCGCATTAGTATGAGAATATTTAGTTCCAGTAAACGGCACAGTGCAGTTATAAGATTAGCTATTGGAGTTTCCCTGCACGCGATCGGTCTTCGGCGTCATAGAAAGAATTAAAGCTCTTGTCAAAAGCTTTCAAATGATATATTTCTCAACTGTATACACTCTGGGTACACCTCCCATACTATCACCTGGGGATAGCCAGATCATACGTCCATGAGCACATATGGCCTATATATAAGACGAGTTCAGTTGCTCCACCGTGTGATCAAGACACACATTCAATTCAATTCAATGAAAATAGTCGAAAATGTCTCATCACTACCGTATATCACTTATATTTTTTTTTTCAATTTTTGGACAGTTTCCCATACTCTACATTGATGCGACATATATATTCGTAAACGAGGGACGTTTATCTAAACATCCATACCAATTTTGTTTCTGTAGGCCGTGGGTATAGTTTTCATACTAAGTTGCCCCAGTGACCTTTCATGGCTGATCGCCGTGATCCTGTGCCACAAATTGTGGAATGGAATTTTAACTCCAATTTTTCTCACCTAGCAGCCTCTAATTTTGTATGAAATGCCATTACGGATCTCTCGTCTCGCTGCGCCCGAAACGTGACACTTCGAAGCCTACAATGATGAACACAACGTCGATATTTCAGTGCATGATTGAGAAAATAAAAGTACTACGTAGTCTACGTACAGAAGGTTCTCTGTTAACAAATCCCCTGTTTAAGTAAGCCGAACGAGCCTTAACGTTGCCTTCCCTTTCTATCGCATGTAACGCGCTGCGATAGAACGCGCGCGTTTCGTAGCATCGCTAACATACCGACTGGAGCCGGTAGGCTGGCTTGTACTTGTAACGGCGCGATGACATCACGGAGTGAGGCGCCCCTGGCCTAACTTAGTAGGCACCCAAAAAATTTCATGATTTGCACCGTGTAAACGGTGGCAGTGTAAACCAACTTGAAGGGATAAAAGCCCCGATCGAAAAGGTCCTTAATCACTTTAAAATTATTCTCTTTTCCGGGTATTTGCGGGAAGTTATTGAATATTCTCGGGAAATTTATCGTAAACGTTTTCTTTGTTTGGCGATTCCAATAATAATTCGGTTCGAATCAGTTTCGGCGATAATGCGAATGGGAAATGTTTAGAAGTCTAAGTAGCGCCGCAAAATGGCCCCACCGAATTCCATTGCCATTATGCTGGGATGGGGGCGGGGTGTCAAAATGATGCCAGGAGCTCAAGTGTATTTGCACCTTAATAGCTTCCATCTTAGTTCGAGTCTACTCCACTGCCCATTGACCCCTAAAACAATTGTATAAGGGGTCAATGGGCAGTGGAGTACACTCGAACTTTTTAAGATGGGAGCTATTAAGACGCTGTCAACACCAAAATGCCCTTAAGGATTTTGGATAGCGCGCACACTGTCTATTTGTATCGGAGTAAACGAGAGCGAGTGTTACTGGGCGACCCGGTTTTTGAAGATAATAGTACATAAATACTTAAATAAAGAAAAGGGTGGATTATTTGTGAAATTTGACTTGCTAGCGGTTTAGCTATGTTGACTTCATGTTTTTAATTGCAGACCCATACGTCAAAAAAATAAAGACAGAACCGTTTAATGTGATTTAAGACCAATCTTTGCAATTATTTTCTATCGAGCCGATTTCGTCCAATTATGTATCGAGCCCGTCCACGGTCTTTGAAATATGGTGAATATTAACATATATTTTATTTGATGGGCTAAAACTAAACAGTTTTTCTTAAAAAGCTGCTTAAAAACATCAATTTCACCAAATTAGGTCTTGTCAGCCTCTTAAGGTACAAATACACTTAAACCATTGAATGCGAGCTCGGGTTTACTTTTGTTTAATTTACGGTCACGGGACACCTGTCGCGAGTTTAACACTTTTTCCGCATCCCAAAAAGTGCACAGCGCCGCTAATAGTAGTTTATGAAATCGTTATATAATGTATGCTTTTTCAGTCGAGGACCGCGTTTAGGCCACGAAGCTAGCTGAGTGGCCTAATTAAGATACGAGAGTTAAAAAGCTAATTATGTAACTATTGCATACAATACTTTTTCTACGAGTTAACGGAAATAATAATTTACTAACCAATCTTCGTGCAGACAACCGCTTTTTTTATTTTTGTGCGTTGATGTCTTCTGGAAATCGAGCCTCGTGATTCGTCAAAATTCATTTTAGCTCTGTACACAGTTATCTTATATTCAGTCAGTTATCTTATATTCAGTCAGTTATCTTATATTATAAGATGACTGCTAGCAGTCATCTTATGAGCCCAACTCAAATGAGGTGGATTTAGATATCGCTGTCAGTCATTTAATTGACGGATAGAAGTGCACGAGTAGAAAATTAAGTTTTCACTTCAAAAATGTTAGTATAAAAATCACGGACGCGTCACTGCTGTGTGTGGTTTGATCTGGTAGTGGGACGCGTTGCAGCTCGCCCCGGGCTGGCGCCGATGCCCCGGCTCGCCCCGCGCCGTTCCCCAACGTCGCTGCCGCTAACCAATTTGTTTTTGCCATTGCCAAATATTTTTCAAAGCTTTATCTTCTTAGGAATAGCGTCCAAATTCGAACTATTCGAATATGCTCAATAGCAAAACGGTAAAAGACGCGTGGACAAAATTACATATTCATATGCAGAATATGCATTTGCAAAAAAATGTTTAACGGCTTTATACTCTTTCGAATAGCGTTCAGTTTTGAATGAAGTCGAATCGGCTAGCAGCAAAATATAAAAGTTTGTGACCTCCTTCACATCAGACATGACGTCACAAAAATCTGTCGCGTGTTTAACAATTTTTCCCCATCCCAAAAAGTGCTCAGCGCCGCTAAAGAAGTTTTCACTTCAAAAACAAGTGCCTATGCCAAATCTTGGGATTCGATGTCAAAGTGAACCCCGGGCTCCTTTAGGGCACACCGGGAATAACGCCAGGAGGATGATGATGATTTAGATATTCTTTGAAATGACTATGATGATATATCCGTACATGGCGGGAAAAAGTTGACAACTCGAGATGTAAAATGGAAGAAAATTCAACTTTATGTATTATATACATAGAGTTCAAATTTATTCCAGTTTTCATCTCGAGTTGTCAACTTATTCTCGCCATGTACGGATATATGATATAATGAGTAATGATTGCAGGGATAAAACAAGTCACAAGTCTAGGCATCAAGTTACTTCATAGTTCATACTAAAAGCAAATTGGGAGTTAAGTCAATCGCCTGGCTAGAAGTTTTGTCAAATCCGGTTGATAGTTCGAGCTGAAGCTTGCCCTGTGCGTTGTTTAGTAGTCAATTGTCTCGGTAGGCTATTGGGAGCTACCTAACTTACCTTTACCTACCTAGTTGACAAAAGCCTAACCCCCTTATTCATAAAACTTAAAATGCCTCTGCTAAGTAAAATGTGCTTTGTCCCTTTCTTACGAACACAAATGTCAAAGTGACAGATAAGGACAAACGAATTTTAAAGCCATTTTAGTTAAAACAGGCTTGTAGTACGTTTATGAATACGGCCGTTATACTACAGCAGGTCGCTTACGTTAAGCCTGCATCACAATGGCGCGGCCTGCGGTGGCGGTCAATACTGCCCCCTCAAGACCATAAGTGACAATTTTTGTCAAATTGAGTTTTTAACAGTCTCGGACTCGGGAAAAAAAAGGGTTAGGATATCTCTAATAAACCAGTATTTAGACAAGCATAAGTTCATGACATTTTGTTAAGTTTACTTCTTGTTCGAAGTAGAAAAGTCATAACTTCGTGTTCATAGGCAAAAAAGCACTAAGTAACCGCCTATGTTTTTAAATCTTTGTCTTGGATGTGGGCCTATATGTTTTAACATAAGAAGAAAAGCCATATTTTCAAATTACTAAGTTAAAAATACTTAAAATGAAACATACATATGCTACATCTTGATAGTTCGTGATTTTTATCAATATTAAAACTGAGCAATTAAATAAACCACAAGTACCTACCATTTTGTGCTTTTTCAAGTTCCTAGATCACATAGTAATAGAAGCATATGTGAGTACTTGTGTTGTTTTTTCTTAGATGCTATAGTGCAAAGTTAACACAAACAACATAAGTGCGCACTTGTGTTGTTCTTTCTTTGAAACTATTTTTTCTTATGTTTTTTTAAGAAGCAGAACCTTTTTTTTCTTATTATCTAATTCAAATAAAAATATTAGTAACAAAATTAAGTTGCATTAAAATTCTACAATTTATCTTGATTAATAAAAACAAGTTTCAGCTTTGTACTTTAAAATAAAACCAATTGAACGGAAGTGTAAAGTTTTTTGGATTTATCTCCAAACTTACTTTTTGTCACTTATGGTTTTTCTCCTTCAGGGGGCAGAATAGTACCTAACTTGGCATTAGCTGTCAAATTTACTAATGACCTACACCGCAGGCTGCGCTAGTCTGTGAGAAACGTAAGGCCCTCAACACACTGGCGCGGTCTGCTGTGGCGAACAATAGTAAATTTGACAGCTAGTGACAATTTTACTATTGTCCGCCGCGGCCAGGCCGCGCCAGTTTGATGCAGGCTTAAGGCGGTGCATTGGAAATTATCGCGTGCTTTGAAACGCCGTTCTGACTAGATTAAGAAACAATAAGATCTGATTTTCAGATATATGATTATTGACTATATGATTGTTCAACTGATTTTATCGATACATGAAGTCTTAAAATATCCTATCTGTCTACGACAACGCGACAGACGACAGCGGTCGGTGTGCGGGCGCATAAGCGCATATTTTCATTGGCCTGCCGGAGCTAGTCAACCCAGTTCATAAGACATTAAGTGCTTAATTCCCTTGCATCTTGACCTCGCACCGCTTTAAATCATAATTATAATCTTAGAACTAGTAGATTTACCTAATATTTACGGTGCTTTGTTAATTGAACAAGCCTTTGTTCACGCTTTCTTGATAATAAGCGTCCTTAAACATTATTTCACTTAGCTACTTTAATAAAAGTCATAATAAGTGTTATCTTTCAGTCTAAAGTAGTTTTTATTCTTCAAAAGTCCTCATTATTAGCTATTTGTTATTACATAGTGCTCATTTCGTACCGGGCTGACATTTCCAGGGACTGCGCGCGCGCCGGCTGGCTTAGCAACGCGCTGCCGTACCTACCTACTCGCCATCAGCTGTTCGGGCGAGCCTTGACCTTGCTTTGCGCAGCATATCAGCGCGTTTGGAACTCCTGTCTGGTTTGATGCACAGTTTACTTAGCCTAATTTGTTGATTGCTCTTAACCCTAAGTACCTATACTTATTGTGTACATTACTTGTCTTTTTTAATTGTAGTGTCAACCCCATCTAATTCTAAAACATGTCAAAGACGACACCGCAAAGCGGAATTGACATGAGCGCCCTTGAAAATGAATTAAAATTTAAAGAATTGATAAAACAGCGTGCGTCGATTAGGGGTCGACTGACTACGTTTGAAAACTTTATTAACGAAATAAAAAGGGCAAAGATTGTCGAAATTTCAGAAGCGCAATTTAATGAACTGAATTTGCGAAGCTTGAAAATAGAAGCATTGTTTTCTGATTTTGAAAAGTGTCAAATGCAAATAGAACTAGCCTGTCCTGACCCGGACGATCAGGTCCAGGAAAGGGAGGTAACTGAAACAAGATTTTACAGCGGCATTTCTAGTGCACAATCCTTACTAAGGTTACGACCTTCAAACCCTGAAGATAAACAAAGTTCATATAGTAGTTGTGCGCGTCAGGAAAACATAAACGTCAAACTTCCAGTTATTAAATTACCGGTTTTTGACGGGAATTACTTTTTATGGTTAGAATTTCGAGATACATTCGAGTCATTAATACACTCAAATGAAACTATCCCCGACATAAACAAATTCCATTATTTACGATCCTCATTAGAAGGGAGCGCGGCACTTGTTATCAAATCTATTGAATTCTCGTCTCAGAATTATAAGGTCGCATGGGATTTGTTATGTCAGAGATATAATAATAAAAAAATCCTAATTAATAATCACTTAAAGGCTCTCTTTAGAATCGAGCCCATAACGAGAGAATCTCATAAATCATTGCGTTACCTAATAGACGTTGTGACTAAAAACCTAAGAGCTTTGACTACACTCGGACAGCCAGTGGACCACTGGGATACGCTTATAATATTTATGGTTTCAAGTAAATTGGATTCAGTCACGAGTGGAAAATGGGAGGAGCATAGAAATAACCTCTCCGACCTCCCACTCTTGGATGAATTTATCGAGTTTCTTCGTAACAGAGCAGACATTTTGGAAACCACGTTAGCGAATAGACATGAAAAAAGTGTCCCATCTTTTCATAAAGATAACTATGTCAAACATGAACCTAAAGGTCCGTTTACACATAACAAATTTTCGAAAAGTTTTGTCACTTCTAATAACGCACCCAAACCGGTAGGGTCTTTATTGTGTCCGATGTGTAACCAAGGTCATAGAATAATTGATTGTGAATCATTTAAATGCTTACCTCTCGAAAGCAAGTGGAGCGAAGCCTTGAAGTTAAAACTTTGCAACAATTGCTTACGACGTGGTCATGAAGCAAATAATTGCAGACTAGGTACTTGCAGATTATGTCATAAGAAACATAATACGTTACTACATAAAGACAGACATAACAACAACCTTACCTGTGACGTCACCGATGCCTGGGACGTCAGTTGACCTTGACGTAGTCAACCCACCCCGCAGGACATTGTCAGTCCAGTCTTGTGGGCAAGTTCTCCTTGGTACCGCTTTAGTTAAGGTATCCAACCCTGAAACAAATACTTACCAGGTTGCTCGTATTCTTCTAGATGCCGGCAGCCAATCTTCTTTCATGACGGAAAACTTGAAAAATAAACTTGGATTAGTTAATCGTGATCCTGATTCTTTAAAAATATCGGGCATTAACAACATTCAATGTTCAACTCCTCGCCTAGTGCGAGTGGAGTGAACTGCCACGCGTTTCGCGGGTCATATAAGCCAGTGGATTGGCTACAAAACTTGTTCAACTCACCTGATTCCGGGAGGCGCGATGTTCGCTTCAACTCCGGTTAGTATCTGTCAAGGTTCAGTCAACTGTCAGGTCAAGTCAAGTTCAATCAAGAAGGTCTCCGGGCTGAAGAAGCAGCCGTGATGTTCCGGGGCAGTATCGCCAACAATCCGCGGCGTCAAATCACCAACTCTTCCGATGTCACCGAAATATCCACACAAAACACTCGGACACCCGTGTGTCTTCAAAGCGAGCGATATTACACAAAACAAGGAAAATGCGTTTCCAAATTATCCAAAAAAACTCGTTCCGTTTCGGGTCCGCAACCACGAGGTTATCTCTTTTTTCCTCCGCCTTGACAAAGTGTCACTGTCAAAACCACAGACTCAAAAGAGGCGTACACACGTGAGGAGTTTAAGGGGGCGGGCAGACGGTCGGCCCGAACAATCACCCGCCTCGGAACGGCCTCTAAGCCGGTCCGCTATACTAGGGGAAGTCGCGATAGGGTTGCTACCGCTCGCTTCAGAACCGAGTCCCCAACCATGACCTCGGCAAACCGAGGGGTCCCGTCCTTACCGGGAAACAAATTAACGATGCGCCCCCGGCGCCATCGCAGTGGCGGAAGGTTAGCATCCTTAACTAGCACAAGGTCTCCAACTCTGGGGGGACTGGTTTTGTCAGTCCACTTGAGGCGCTGCTGCAAAACATGCAAATACTCTAATGACCATCTGGTCCAAAAGTTCTGAGCCATTTGTTGCAGCATCTGGTAGCGCGACAAACGACTGGAGGGTACGTCCCGGAGGGGGTGCTCCGGCAACGCTGCAAGTGGCTGACCAATCAAGAAATGGCCTGGAGAGAGCGCTTCCAGGTCATTTGGGTCGGAGCTGAGCGGACACAACGGACGGGAATTGAGGACGGCCTCAATTCTACAAAACAACGTCGCGAGTTCCTCAAAAGTCAATACAGTTTGACCGACTACCCGATACATATGGGCTTTTGCTTGCTTCACGCAAGCCTCCCAGATTCCACCCCAGTGGGGGCAGCCTGGCGGATCGAACGTCCAGGTGATACCCCGACGGGAGAGGTCTGTTCCAATATCAATCTTATTTTCAAATAAAAATTTTACAACATCTTGTAAATAACGGTCGGCACCCTTGTAATTGGTTCCACAATCTGACCGGATCAGAGATGGGAGTCCCCTACGGGATACAAATCTATCCAATGCCGCAATAAAAGCCTCCGTCGTAAGATCACCAACAAGTTCAAGATGAGCAGCCTTGGTCGACAGGCATACGAAAACGCACAAATACGCTTTTACAACCTTCGCATTTCGAAGTCGCGACGTTTTCACTAAAAAAGGTCCCGCAAAATCGGTCCCCACCCTAGAGAAGGTCCTAGCCTCGTTGACCCGATCAGGAGGAAGGTCCCCCATCTGGGGCTGCATCGTGGCTGCCTTGAGCCGAAAGCAAGGCAAGCACCGAAACACGATGCTCCGAATAACCCGTCGGCTGTTCAATATCCAAAAGTCTCGCTGCAAAATGCCCAAGAGTGCATTGCAGCTGGCATGCGAGTTCTTTATGTGGCGGTCAATCACCAACAATTCCACCAGATGCCCCTTCTTAGGCAGCAAAATGGGGTGGCGCACCGAGTACGGCAAGCTAGCGTTGCGGAGCCGTCCTCCAACCCGGAGTGTACCCGACTCGTCAATGAACGGGTTGAGGCGTGCTATCGCCTTCGGTAGCTTAGGACGTCCCTGCCGCAGGGGCTTCAATACGTCCGCAAAGTGTTCTTCCTGCACAACCCTAATCCAATGATGTAGGGCGGCATTCCGCTCTTCTGTGGCGAGAACTCTAACGCGTGACCGGTTGTCAGGGTGGCGACAATTGTGTATAAATCGCTTGACCCAGGCGGTCACTCCAACAAGCTTGTCGAGAGAGCTATACCGTTCTAGCAACCAAGCAGTGTCTGACACTGGAGCGGTCTCGACAAGGTGGACACCCAAGCCAGAGGATGGGGTCCCAATCACACAACTGGCAGGCCAGAGTGTCTCCGGTTCCAACAACCAATCTGGTCTCCACCACAGTGGGTGGGCAACAAGCTCAGGTGCCGTGCAACCCCTGGACGCCACGTCCGCTGGGTTCAGTTCACCTGGCACGTGTCTCCAAACCAAGGCAGTCTCCGAATTCTGGATTTGCGAGACCCGGTTGGCCACAAAGACCTCCAAAGTATGGAATGACGACTGCAGCCAACACAATACAATTTGGCTATCAGTCCATGCGTAGACACTCTCCTCAAGGTTCACGGTGTCCTTCAAGGTAGAGGCCACGTGGTTCAGTAGGCGTACAAGAAGAGCCGCTCCAGATAATTCCATTTTTGGGATTGTCAAACGCGTGCGAAGGGGAGCCACCTTGCTCTTCGCCATTACCAAGTGCAAATCGACCGATCCGGCGGAGCTGACCGTCCGCAAGTAAACGGCAGCTGCATACCCTCGCTCGGAGGCGTCGCAAAACCCGTGTAGGGTTACTCGGCATTTCCCTGCCGGCAACAGCTTACGCGGCAGTTCGACCTGATTTATCTCCGGGAGCGTGGAGAAGAAAACCTCCCAATCGCTCAACAAATTTCCGGATAGTGGATCATCCCAACCCAGTTGGACCATCCACAGGCGCTGCATAAATGCCTTCGCCGTGAAGATGACCGGCGCGATCCATCCATTCGGATCGTACGTCCTGGCCACCGTGGACAGCACAAGCCGCTTCGTCCAGACCCTCGGGGAATCCAGTTCCACCCGATAGGTGAACACATCTTGGACTGGTCGATATTGCACGCCTAGGACTGACAACATGTGCGGGCTCTCAACATTTTCGAACAGGTGCGGATCCTGCTGGTGATCCTCGGGGAGGCCGGCCACCACGGCCGGTGAGTTGGACATCCATTTGCGCAATTCATATCCACCCGTCCGCAAGAGTTCCACCAGCTCATCCCGCAAAACCAAAGCCTCTTCGACACTGTTTGCCCCGGTGCACACGTCATCGACAAATAAGTCCCTTTCCAAAATGGCGGACGCTCGAGGGAACCTCAGTCTCTCTCGAGACGCCAATTCTAACAAAGTTCGAATTGAAATGTACGGACTGCTCTTCAAGCCGTATGTATTCGTATTCAGCTCGTACACCAACATCGGTTCATCAGGGCTCTCACGCCACAAGATCAGCTGATACCGACGATCATCAGGATGGATCACTGTCTGCCGAAACATCATCCGGATGTCGGCGACGAACACCACCTGATGTTTCCTAAAATTTGTGAGGATATCCGTGATATCCTTGTGCAGCTTAGGACCTGCATGCAAACACTGGTTCAATGACACCCCAGTCGAGGTGGACGCGGACCCATCAAAGACCACACGAATCTTGGACTCCGGGGATTTTAGGACCGCGTGGTGCGGCAGGAAGCAGTGCTCCACTGTACTCCAGTCCGTCCGAGCCACCGACATGTGTCCCAAACCCTCGTACTCCCTCATGAAGTCCACATACTTCTGCCGGAAGAGCGCATCTCTTCTCATTCGGCGTTCCATCGAAACCAGCCGCTTCTCAGCCATCTCACGTGACGCTCCAAGAGGAGGTCGGTGGATGAGCAGAGGAAGTCGTGTTATGAACCGACCAGAGCAGAGGCGCCCAGTATTATTTTGGTAAAACCGTTCGCACTCTTCCTGCTCGGGGCTCATACGCGACGCGGTAGGTGGTTCCTCAATCTCCCAGAACCGTTGCACGGCTTCTGAAAGAGCAGTTCCAACCAGACAGCCCTCCTCAGTAGGAGGCGGTGGAGCCGCTAACACCAAACCCATTACAGCATAGCCAAACACCGTTTCCAGTGTAACCAGTCCGCCAGGCTGTAAGGTACGGTTGCCGCTCAACAGCACCCGCCCAAGAACGTCTGCACCCAGCAACACGTCAATCGGACCAGGTCTGTCAAATCCAGCATCCGCCAGAACTAATCCAGCTGTCAAACTCCGAACCTCTGGAGGCAGCTTCACCTGGGGGAGTCTCCCCACCACTTCATCCAATACTAACGCGGGAGCATTAATCCTCGCGCGTGAAGTGGGACCCGGTCCAAAGGTGAGTAAGGTCTGCCCTACCAGGTTTGACACTGTCACATTGCCTACCCCACGTATACTTTCCGGGTGGGGTTTCACAACCAAGCCCAACTGTCGCACCAACCTACTGGATACCATGCAGCCTTGCGCTCCCGTGTCAAGGAGAGAGCGCACGCAGGCTGATCCTCCGCCAGGGCCCCAAACACAAACCGAAGCCGTGGGCAATAACACGGTCTCCAAGGGCGTGGCGGTTGCTGGTGCGTGGGCGGCGTATCCCTAGCAGGGATAACGCGTTGCATCCTGTTCCGCATGGGCGGGCCGCTCGTACCGCTCGAGCGGGTCCCACTCCGGCTGGTACTGCCGTCGCGCCATGCGTGCCGCCTGCGGCCCCTGGTATGTCCTACTCCGGCCGTACGCCGGAGGTCCCGACGCCAAGCGGGGTCGCTCCACAAGCGGCGGCGACATCCGTGGCGCATGCCGGGGTGGAGGCGTTTGCGGGCACCCGCCCGTAAGGACCCCCCGTTGGGGCCCGGGTGCGTGCGAAGTAGTCGCGTAGTTTTGGAGGGGGGGGGGAGGGGGGTGCTAGCCGACGTCCCCACTGGTAGGCCATGGGCCCCTGGTCAGCCCGCTGCTGACTCCGAACAGGGGAGCATGACCCCTGCGCAGGGGGGGGGGAGGTGTATCCCCACTGCGGTTCATGCATAAAATGGGGTGGTGCTTCCCACCACAGGACCTACACGCCCGCGGGTGGGCACAATCTCGCACAAAATGTGGGCCCAAGCAAACAAAGCACCATTGCCGCTGCTTAGCAATGTTGCGGCGTCCCACAACCCGCTGCGCAAGAAACTTCGGACACGCTGGCACCCGATGGCCAGGGTTCTTGCAGCATAGGCAGACTTCAGGGTCCAATGCACTGATATTATATTGGTGAGGACCCGCTGGTTGTGGGGCCGATTTGCCCCACCCTCCCCTTTGAGGTGCAACTCTCCCCTGGGCCCGCTGGGCCCCAGGAGGCCTCGGGGGTGGAGGTAGATCCGAGGTGTCGGCCCGTCGACACTCAAGTTCCAATTGGTCGATAAGATTGGTGAAGGTCGGCAGATGCTGAGCACTTTCACCACCATACCGGTGCTCAAACCTGGCCCGCACATCAGCCGGCAGCCGGTTCAACAAAAAATTCAACAGTATGTAGGACCACTGGTCCACCGGCAAACCAAGGTTCTCTAACCCTTTGGTCGCTGTCAAAACAGGATTCAGCATTTTCAGCCGGATGTCTGAAGCCTGAGCGATCCGAGGGATATTCCAGATCTTAGTCATAAGAGTATCCGCAAGTCGCCGCACGTTCTGGTATCGGTCCCTCAGCAACGTGCGCGCGATTTCATAATTGTCGTCGGTGACCGACAAATGCGCGATCAAGTCGCGCGGCTCCCCGACGAGAGCAGACATCAGCTGCGCCAACTTCAACGCCGCTGGCAGGTCCGTCCGGGCATGCACCAAGCTATCAAAGAGGTCGATGAAGCTGGTCCACTCGTCCAGGTCTCCTCGGAAGACCGGCATCTGTATGGCTGGCAAGCGCGCTGCCAACCCTGGGTTATAGATAACTGCGTGTTTCGGAACGTCCCGGGCCGCACCATTCCGAACCCGCAGTATCTTAGAAGCCCTCTCGACAATCCTGTCCCCAAAATCCATACATTGCTCAAAGTCCCGCTCCACCTGCTCAGTCTCCGGGGTCGTCCGGCCGGGCTCCGCTAGGTAGAGTTCAACCTGGAACTCCACAGCCTTAAGACGGTCTGACACCTCCTCGTACCGGGTCAACAAAGCCTCCTCCCGGTCATTTCTGTCAACCAAAGCTGCTGCAGATGAAAACCAACGCAGTGCGGACTGGATCTTAGCCTTAGGTGTAGATCCCATTTTAAATGAATTTCCAACAATACCAGAGAAAATTAAAATTAATTTAATTAATGTGGAAATTCCAATCTCTTGGTCACCCTAGTGAATCAAAACCAAATATCAACTCAATTACAGGAATGCCTTACAATAACAACCAATATAGATTCTCAAAACGCAGTGGAAGCTCAAATTATAATCTATAATTGGCTAGTTACATCACTTGTACAATAATCTAGCTTACAACTAATATTTGTGGTAGCCTTATATTTTAGCTTATATTCTTAGCAAACTTGGCCGCTTATAGCAAACTGAATAAAACAAATGCCTTATTACCAAACAACAAGCTATGAAAGGCTTTCCAAATTACAATCAATCAAATATGTGGCTTATATTTGCCTTCAAATATTTTCCAAATTAAATTGTACCAAACACTCAAAATCACCTTCCGGAGGTTGTAATCTCACTAATTTGCACTGCAAGTACAATAATTTCGTGAAATCTACAGTACAAAACACTTGCAGTGCCACAAAATAGAGGTTTTAAATAGTTGTAGCTAAATTTGGTTTTAACAAATAACCTCAAAATTTTTACCCAAAAGGAAAAAACTATCAAAATTCGCGTTTTTTCTTTGTGAGGAACCACGCTCTGGGTACCAAAAATTGTTCAACTCCTCGCCTAGTGCGAGTGGAGTGAACTGCCACGCGTTTCGCGGGTCATATAAGCCAGTGGATTGGCTACAAAACTTGTTCAACTCACCTGATTCCGGGAGGCGCGATGTTCGCTTCAACTCCGGTTAGTATCTGTCAAGGTTCAGTCAACTGTCAGGTCAAGTCAAGTTCAATCAAGAAGGTCTCCGGGCTGAAGAAGCAGCCGTGATGTTCCGGGGCAGTATCGCCAACAATCCGCGGCGTCAAATCACCAACTCTTCCGATGTCACCGAAATATCCACACAAAACACTCGGACACCCGTGTGTCTTCAAAGCGAGCGATATTACACAAAACAAGGAAAATGCGTTTCCAAATTATCCAAAAAAACTCGTTCCGTTTCGGGTCCGCAACCACGAGGTTATCTCTTTTTTCCTCCGCCTTGACAAAGTGTCACTGTCAAAACCACAGACTCAAAAGAGGCGTACACACGTGAGGAGTTTAAGGGGGCGGGCAGACGGTCGGCCCGAACATTCAACTTACCATTTCCGACAGGTGCGACGTAACTATCAGCTCCTTGTCAAACACGTTCAAAACTAAATTAAATTGTTTGGTAATTCCTCAAATTACAGGTCAGTTGCCTAACATGGCTGTAAACATTACTCAGCTAAACTTACCTAAAACAATTCAGCTCGCGGATCCTCACTTTTATCACTCTGCTGAAATTGATATGCTGTTAGGTGCAGAAATATTTTTCGATATATTATGCCCTAATAAAATACGTTTGGGTTCAAATATGCCCATCCTTCAAAACACTCAACTTGGCTGGATTGTAGCCGGCCCTTTTAGTCCAAATAATGGTTCTGAATCCTCCCAGACTGTCCATTGTAACTTCACGAAAGAAATCAGTGACAAGTTGAGGCAGTTCTGGAACCTGGAAGAACTTTCACAAACTAAAATGCCCTTGTCAGCTGATGAAGAGTTTTGTGAAGAACACTTTAAAATACTCAAAACATTATTTTGCAATAGAGTAAATGAAATTCACGAATTCACATCTAGAAACTCATGGCGTCATATACCTACTGACAAGAATCCGGCTGACATGGCCTCAAGAGATGAAGACCCGAGTCTTCTTATTGAGTCTTCTTTGTGGTGGGAAGGTCCAGCTTTCCTGAAAAATGATGAATCGCAATGGCCGCAGACACCCAACACAGATATAACGTTACCTGAAATAAAAGTCTTACAAACAAACATAAATGAAGATAATAAAACTAATGAAATAATAAACATAAAAGACTATTCTAGTTCATTAAAGCTAAAAAGAATATTTCCGTTCATATACAGATTCATAAATAATTGTCAAATAAAAGAAAAAGAGAATAGATCATATGGCCCTTTAAAAGAAAATGAACTTAACCGATCACTTACTTACCTAATTAAAATTGCACAAACAGAGTCATTTTACAAAGAACTTAACCTAATAAAAAATAAAAATAAACTTACCTCATCACATATGTTGCAGTTGTCTCCTTTCCTCGACGATAGCGGGGTGCTGCGGCTGGGTGGTCGGCTCAATAATACAGAGTTTAGCTTTGAGAAAAAACATCCAGTGTTATTACACGGAAATCATCACTGTAATAAATTACTAATGCGAGCCGAGCATCTACGCTTATTGCATGCTGGCCCTCAGCTGCTTTTAGCAAGCTTTAGAGATCAGTTTTGGCTTCTACAGGGGAGAGCGTTGGCACGAAGTGTATATCGCCATTGTGTAACTTGTACCCGTTTTAGAGCCAAAACCATGGAGCCGCTGATGGGTCATCTGCCATCAAGTCGAGTCACCCCTAACTA
This sequence comes from Epinotia ramella, assembly GCA_947578815.1. Taxonomy (NCBI): domain Eukaryota; kingdom Metazoa; phylum Arthropoda; class Insecta; order Lepidoptera; family Tortricidae; genus Epinotia; species Epinotia ramella. The sequence goes on from OX388219.1 coordinate 21,275,782, forward strand.
CCCCTTTGGTATAAGTGGGACAGATTTTTGTGGCCCTTTTCAAATTTCGAGTAAAATAGGCCGTGGCAATCGTATCAGCAAATGTTATATTTGTATATTTGTTTGTTTTTGTACTAAAGCGGTTCACTTAGAAACTGTCGGTGACCTTAGTGCAAAAGCACTCATTTCTTGTCTTCGCAGATTCATTTCGCGTAGAGGTAGACCTAGTCAACTTTATTGCGACAACAGTACCAATTACGTGAGGGCAAACAATGAATTAGGTCGAGCATTAAAGGCAGGCATGAGTTCCATATATAGGTACACAGCTGAAGAGCGCATTCAATTCATATTTAGTCCCCCCTATTCCCCCACTTTCGGTGGTTTGTGGGAGGCCAATGTTAAATGCCTAAAGTTTCACTTAAAACGAACAATAGGTAATTCTAGTTTAACGTACGAGGAGTTGAGTACTCTTTGCACAGAAGTCGAAGCCGTCCTCAACTCGTCCCCTTACTCCTCTTTCATGTAATCCCAGCGACTTTTCTCCCTTGTCACCAGGGCACTTTCTCGTGGGACGTCCGCTGACATCTATGGCAGCTCCACCTACTACCTTAGAAAAAGGCATAAAGACGCGCTACCAACTGATTGAAGCGCTTCGAAACGGTTTCTGGAAGAGATGGCATCAGGAGTACCTACCTCTCAGAATTGCAGAAAAGGACAAAGTGGAGACATCCCTACAAAGACCTCAAGGAAGGCGCATTAGTAGTTTTTAAGAAAGAGAATCTTCCTCCCATGCGATGGAAGCTAGCACGAGTCCATCGTCTTTACCCCGGCAAGGACGGAGTTAGCCGGGTAGCCGATTTTAAAACGATCAGAGGGATCGAACGCCGAGCACTCAATAAGGTGTGCCCCCTCCCTGATGATGATGAGCCAGTCCTTTAGCCACCTCCAACGGGCCCCCAGCATGTCTACGACAACGCGACAGACGACAGCGGTCGGTGTGCGGGCGCGCGGGGCGCGGGACCCCTTCCACGGGCACTGGCTCTGACGGCGGCGACAACAACGCTCGCGTCTAATATTTTGTATACTTATTTTTGCCTACATAAACGTAGAAGCTATATACATAGTTTTCTTTATAGCCCTTAATAGCCCGCTAACATATCCTATATATATCCTATATATCCTATATATATTTGACGACCGGTTAGTCTAGTGGGTAGTGACGCTGCCTACGAAGCTGAAGGTCCTGGGTTGGAATCCCGGTAAGGGCAAATATTTGTGTGATGAGCATGAATATTTGTTTCTGAGTCATGGATGTTTTCTATGTATTTAAGAATTTCTATCTATTAAATATATCGTCGTCTAGTACCCATAACACAAGCCTTATTGAGCTTACTATGGGACTAGGTCGATTTGTGTAAGATTGTCCCCTAATATTTATTTATTTATTATTTATTTATCCTCGATAGAAAAAAAATCCAAAGTTGGGTCTGTATTTTCATTTTTTTAATCATTCTACTCAAACGATACATTATTTTACGACACAATCAAGTTAATACTATAGTATTTTATCTTATCTAAAATCTCACTCTATGAAATTTAAATAAAACTTCACCAAGTTAGGTATTTATCGAAATTTGTCCAAACAAGCCATTCCTGAAGAATGTTACATCTCTTTTCCTCGTGCGCAGAAGGCATCAGCGTGTCTCTGTCTAAGGAGTGTGTTCGACTCAAATCAAGGCATCCCCATAACGCATTGTACGTACGTCAGGTAGATCTAAATGTCACATTTTGTAAAAGAAAATGACAGTTGAGTTGTCCTAACGTGCGTTCGAAAACTTACGTGATCACCCCTCTGAAGTTGGTATTTTATAGAGTATGGAATAGAAACATGACTGATTTCAAAATTCAGATTTTATACCTGAAATAAGATAACCACAACTTAGAAAAGTTGAAAAACCCCCGACATTTTAATTTCAAAGTCCAATAGCTGAAAAACGGCTAAACAGATTTTCATGAAACATGGCTAAGAACAATCGGAATAAAATTATCTATGACACAAAAAAAACGATCCATCCGTTTGGGAGCTACGATGGCACAGACAGATACACAGACACGTTAAACTTATATCACCCCTCTTTTTGCGTCGGGGGTTAAAAATGCATTCATTCATTAATTTCTTATAGTACGTTCAGTGATAAAATGTCTTTTACTGTATTAACAAATTGTAAAAACTAACAAAACACAACTACATATGTATTTACAAATAGAAAACAAGCTCTAAATCTGTGCCGTGCGGCAAGGTGCCCATAAGGCTGGCGGCATTGCCGCGCTGGATAGCAATGCTGATCCGTTGCGCCAGATAGCCGCCAGCCCTATTTTACTTCGTCACTTTATTCAATATATTGTGGCAAATAAAGTATTTTCGTCCGGTTAGCCTAGTATGTAAGCACTTTATTGTACAGTCAAGGAATTTAAATACCTACCCATTTCGTCGAAATGTCGTTAGACATTCGCAATGCATTAAGGTCGAAACTTCTATTTCAGGAATAGTATTGAAATGTCAAATTGTCAATACATATTTATTTACAATAACCTCTTTGCGAAAAGTTATCATTTGCTTTTCTAATTATGAACATGTGTCAGTGTCAATCGAGAAATCTGAAAAATAATTTTCAATTACGTTATTAATTTGAAAAATAAAATACCTGCCGCTAACCGTGAACTATTAAGAGCTACAAATAACAGTTACACCAGGAAGTGGGGATTGAGGAGATAACCGTCTAAAATTTCAGTTCACCATGTCAACGTAGTTAATCTGGTTGCCTAGTTACTAACATATAACAATGCATGCGATATGTCAAAGGAACGTCGTGCTCTAGCTAGCTCTTATGGTGACAGTTTGCTATACAATATTGAGCCTTAGCTGGGTCGGAAATTAAATTCCTTGACTGTACACAATAACAGGTTAAAGAATATAAATGTCACACAGATCAATCAAAGTACAAACGGTAGTGCCTAGACTATTAGTGGGCAGTGAGGCTATCTACGAAGCTGTATGTCCTCTCAAAAACATGATTACAGATTAAGTTTTTACAAAACAGTTCATATTTTGAAATGGGATTACTTCTTTCGTCATCTTAGCAAGATTTTGTAGAATTTAAATTTGTATAATGGGGTACGAGCAATGAAATTACGTTGTTCCTATATACAAAGGAACGTCTGTATCAAGCGCCATTGCGTGCGATTTTACTTTTTATCAAAGATTTAGATCTACCGTTGAATATCTTCTACAGACTATTGGTAAAAACCTTCGACATCCAACTCAAAGAAATTACCCTCTTGAACCAAAACAAACAAAGGTTACCATAGACGAGAGACATTTCGCGCCAAAATGACGGACAGTGATAGGTCTAGTTTGGATGACAAAAATAACTTAAAAATAACTAATACCCACATATTTTGTTTAATTATCTTCAAGTAGCGTAGTAAAGCAATAACGCATAAACAATAGAGCAAACATTAGCTACTTCAGTACACGTGCCACTTCGGTCAGTTTAATGATATATCTTTGTTATCTTTTCCTTTCATATTTAGCAACAAAAGAAGTTGCAAACTCCGACATTAAGTGCATTTTCGTCGTTTTAACTAAAACTATACCGCTCTAGCACTAAAAGTATTAAAAGCGAAAACTGAAATTCAAAACTTTTATTATCCTCCTTGCCAGTTTACGAACTGAAGAATATTGAATACAAATAGTTCTTGATTCCTCCTTGTTCTTAAAGTAAGTTTATGTTAAAATATGCATTAAGTTTGAGTAGAACTGTTTCCGGCCCATCTGCATTCGGGCTGCGTCTCAACTGTTCTGTTTTATTGTCGAGATAACGCTATCTTGCTCTTTTGGCAGGCCAGAAAAGGACGGCGCGTTTGACACCTGAATTATATCTGAAGATACCGACTAAGATGCAAACTTAATAATCGAAGGTGCCATACAAAAAAGTCGGATCTGCAAAACCGTTACTTTTTAACAGAAGCCGTCAAAGATTTTGGAAAAAAATATATGTAGGATGAGTGGAATGGAAACGTAAGGTTGAATGAGTGACAGAGCAAGAATGATCAGAAGGATGTAAGCGTGTGAAAGAGAGAGAGACGAATGCATGACTGTGGATTTTGAATGGGAAACGGACGGCGAGGTTAGGCTAAGATTAACGCTAAGACGCGGTGGTGTAATTTCCTTTTTTTTCAACAATACAAGTATTTTGATCTTTAGAAGTGGTTCACACCAATCCCACATATTAATATATATATAGATATAGTTAATTAATGGAATATCGTTGTCAAATTTCAAATGCTTGCTTATTATTAGGTTGTTGATTAGTAACCGTTTAGCATACATGTCTTTTTGCACCCTTTAAAAAAAATCTTTAATGTAACTTTTTTGGTTGCTCCAAAAATGTCGTAACTGACAGAACTGACATTGTTGCATGGAAACTCTTATTTATCAATTTATTACTTACAGAGAACATTTACTTGATAACTTAACTTCTTTTTTTACTTACATAAAATACAAAACAAAAAACACGATAATAGGTTTTCGTGTAAAATAGTAGAATATGGCATATCCGACTCTTTGCACTCACTGTGTCCTGTAAAAATGTCGGTACTGTCACAACTGAGGTTTTAAATTTTCATATGTTTTTAGATCCGACATTTTTATCTTGGTTTTTACGGTAGATATTGAGAAAAACGGAAATATGTGAATGTGGTTTAAAAATTTAGGGGGTTTTTATGACCTATGAAAAGCAAAAATCACAATTTTCAGCTCCGAATCTTTTATCTGGGGCCGTCATTATGCACCAGGATCCCACTCTTGTGCAGAGCAGTAAAAATTATATCGAGAAAAGAGCAGTTTGTCTCTTACTAACTATACACCCATCTGGTTGAAGAAGGAGAGAAGGAGCGAACACATTATTGATGTGATGACTTGATTATATTAGATTAAATAACAAATAGACTAGGTAATAGGTATAGCTTCATTGGTCAAGCCAACATCTCCGAAGAAGACTACTCATGCTCTCGAGATATATGTGGTGTTGTGTTCCTGGCGGTGTGTGCTCTAAAGGACTACCTAACTGACAGAAATGGCCCAAACCAGAGCCCAAAAAGCATAATCATTCATAATTTTACTGTCATTGTATCAGCCTAGGGAACTAGATGACACAGTTCTACAAGTAAGCAAACATACCCAACGTTTTAGTTAATAGTCGCATTTCCATTCTTTTAGTTTTTTTTTAATCTTTCTGCCTTGTTTTGAATTCTGAAACATAGTTTTGGACATGTTTTCTTGTAGAACAACGCATTATGTTTGCTGATGTCTGCGGTCCAGGAATCCAACTCAAACTCAAACAAAGTCAAACATTTATTACAATTTAATGAGTAAAAGTGTTCAATGCAGTGTCCGTAACAGAACTGTTCAGCTTTTCTTGTAACGTACTTATTCGTTGCAACGCTGGCTCAGCCTCTTAACAAGGCAGATACATAACCATAAGTATATATTTGTCCTAAGTTATAACCTCGATTGAAGGGCCAAATTCTTACCTACATACGGCTTATCGCTAAAAAGTGATATCTTCCAGACCACTGGTCTTTTATCTACTCAGTGATCACATCCCAGCTTAGCGTCTCAGACGATGAAAAAAAAAGACGGAGCATGACGAACAACCTAGTGGAGCCGGTTTTCCACCAAGCCAAATAAGTTTAGACTGTGACGTCTTCTATGTCAATTAGACTGAATCGTTTCGGCAGCCGCCAGCGAGGTCCGTCTTTGACTAATTTTTTTGGGTATTTATGTTCTTTAATTGTAGTTACTCCCATACACACATTTACTCTCCAAAAACTGGTTTGAATGGCATCGTCAAAAATGTTATGACACAAGGCTAGAGGCGCTAGTGTAGCGTGAGGTCTCCGAAATCACAAATCTACTGTTTGGGCGGGCTACGCGGGTTTTTTTATTTAGAATAATGTTGTTAATATTTTGCTATTCCTGAGATTATTTTAACATAGGAAACTAGCGTTAGCCCTCATTAAGCTGCTGAAGTCGAATACCTAAGTGACATTTTTGTCCCTCATTTAATTCGTCTGGAAATTCCTTGAAGACACTCTTATCAACATTTTCTGCTTTGGCTGCCTCAAGATAATTACCACGCGCTATGAATAATTACGACTGGTGCTCTAACATTCAAAAACTCGCTCTCAACTACAGACCATTAGAAAATAAACCTTCGTTTCATCAGCTTAAGGTTTGATGATAAGCGTTCATTAAACACGATACGAGCGTGTCAAGATTACGTGTATAATATCGCGCTAACTTTCCGAATATCGAATCTACCTGATGTGTTTCGTTGGAAAACCAACGCTTTCCCTACACGATAGAGTTCAAATCTGATTAGAGAGTTAAAGAGTTGGAGGATATTATGAAGGTGACATTTTAAATCTGAATTCATTGCTCCTGAGATTTGCAAAGTATTCGGCTAAAGGTAAATAACCGTTTTTATCTGTCCGCAATGACTGAGACTTTTGAATCATTAACTGAACGAGCGAACAAAGTTCTACGTTTCAGTTTTGGCCATAAATATATTATGTATACACCTACACATTAGAGCTTAAGCGTAAAAGAGTAATTTTGTTATTTGTTTTGTTTTGGTTTTTATGTTTAGTTTTGGCTTAAAGCTTTTGTGTTTATTTTATTAATATCGACTATTGTCTCAGTGCCCCGCCATCTATAGTTGGTGAGATCTTGCTTTGAACTTTTGACAGCTATCATCCCAGTACAATAAACGTCAAAAATGACATAATTTCATGACATAAATTGTACTACCCACTATAGTCCAAATGCTGTCACTGACCATCACCGTCATGGAATGTCTCCTCTGGCTAGCTCCGTGACAATAAGCTGAGTCCAAGCCCTTTAGTGTAAATGCTGTCAATGACCATCACCGTCATGGAATGTCTCCTCTGGCTAGCTCCGTGACAATAAGCTGAGTCCAAGCCCTTTAGTGTAAATGCTGTCAATGACCATCACCGTCATGGAATGTCTCCTCTGGCTAGCTCCGTGACAATAAGCTGAGTCCAAGCCCTTTAGTGTAAATGCTGTCAATGACCATCACCGTCATGGAATGTCTCCTCTGGCTAGCTCCGTGACAATAAGCTGAGTCCAAGCCCTTTAGTGTAAATGCTGTCAATGACCATCACCGTCATGGAATGTCTCCTCTGGCTAGCTCCGTGACAATAAGCTGAGTCCAAGCCCTTTAGTGTAAATGCTGTCAATGACCATCACCGTCATGGAATGTCTCCTCTGGCTAGCTCCGTGACAATAAGCTGAGTCCAAGCCCTTTAGTGTAAATGCTGTCAATGACCATCACCGTCATGGAATGTCTCCTCTGGCTAGCTCCGTGACAATAAGCTGAGTCCAAGCCCTTTAGTGTAAATGCTGTCAATGACCATCACCGTCATGGAATGTCTCCTCTGGCTAGCTCCGTGACAATAAGCTGAGTCCAAGCCCTTTAGTGTAAATGCTGTCAATGACCATCACCGTCATGGAATGTCTCCTCTGGCTAGCTCCGTGACAATAAGCTGAGTCCAAGCCCTTTAGTGTAAATGCTGTCAATGACCATCACCGTCATGGAATGTCTCCTCTGGCTAGCTCCGTGACAATAAGCTGAGTCCAAGCCCTTTAGTGTAAATTACTAAAAATAATGTGTATTTAAGATAAGTTTTGTTACACTTTTATTTATCTATAGTTTTTGCACTAATCAATTATTTTCTTTCTTTCTTTCTTCCTATAAATCTTTCTCATGTTTGCATGTTTGGCTGTCCCACTGTTCTCTTGGTAGAGACCTGAACTGGAGAAACTGGTTTTCTCGCGATTTTTTGTGATTAGGTTCGATAACACACATTTTGGACATTGCCGGACCTTATACAAATAAACAAGTCCAGTTTTGTATGTAATATAGTAACAATAGACCACGAAGATTATGCAGAGACAATTTTGACATTCAGCTACCAAAATCTAATAATTATGCACATTTTAAAAGAAGTATTGAATATAATGGTATAAAAGTTTATAATAATATATGTTGAATGACGACATATAGCAATGCAATAATAATAGTGAATTTTCTAGTAACTTAATATCCTACTTGATCGCTGGACCATTTTATAACATGAAAGAATATTTTGATAAATTGTATAAATAGATTATTGGTGTAAATAGATTAGTATTATGACGTTTGAAATTCTAATTTATATTTTGCATGCCAAACCATGGCGGAACATGCCCTCATGTAAATTAATTCTACTGACATTTACATTTATAACACCTGTGTAAGTATGTTTGGCAAATTAAATCATTTCAAATTTCAGTATACCAACGTTTCATTTGTGCAACAACCAAACAGGCGACATTAAACTTCATTTAATTTTCTACCCAATCTGTCTTTATTATTGACCTTTAAGAACAGGGAAATGTGAGATCAAGTAAAAAAAAAAATACTACAATAACAACTTCCGGCGCCGCCCTTGCAAACAACGCCTCATGGAAAATTTTTAATCTTCAAGCAACCTATTGACATTCATAATATTGACAGCATTTTCCAATCCAACTCACCAATCAACCAATATGTAACAATTCCGAGAGTCATAACAACTATGCGTGTTCGGAGGTCAAACTTTCACTGGTTTTGCCTTGATGTGAATTGCCGCTGCCAATCTTAAAATAAGTATACCTATATAATATTGTAACTAAGTAGGTTGGTAAATATCATTTGACATGTCTTAATTCTTGGTAAACAAAAAGGTAACCTCAAAATAACGTAATTAATTTCAAATATCTACGTAATCCCTGTATAATTCATATAAATCCTTGTTGTAGTGGAAGTGCAGTTAATTGTCCTCAAAATACACTAGGTTCTGCATTGGTGCAAATGCGGATACTATGGCGGCAATATCCTTTCTCGTCAATTCAGTTTTTTGTATATATTTTTTTGTTTAAGAAGACAGGCTCGTGGATTTTACAGCTCACAGAACCCTAGTTTTATTAGGATTAGGAAACAAGTTCTTAAAATAAATTGGTCTTTATTTCTGTACTCTGGCAGACTAATTACGCTACTTTTGAAGGGTAAGTTATTTTCACATTTAGACGCCCAATTATACAAGAAAGATTAATAATCAAATTCGAATCAACTGTAAATAGCAACAAAACAAACTCTACCCTATTTCCTAAAATAGGGTAGAGTTTGTTTTGTTTCAAGACTAAATTAGATCTGAGTAGAACGGTTAGGTATGAATTCCATTAAAGAGGATGCCTTTTAATAGGTCTTGGGGCATTAAAATAATTTCATAAATGAACGAGCGAGCAAAGGGACGGAAGTTCTTGCTGAAACGGGCAAACGCTGTCGTAAGTCTGTCTGTCCGGAGCCAGGCGGATGTCCGCTTTTCTGCTCTACAGGGCGCAGTTCTTAGCCGATTCTGGTGAAATTCTGCCAGCAGGTTCGATAGCAATATGGACTTTTTTGCCGGACCCGAATTTATTAAAAAAAACTAGAAAAGAGCCGGTCTCGCGAGTTTCACGACTCACAGAGACACTGGTATGTAATATACAGGATGTTAACGGGGTCATGATCCGGAATGACAAAAAGCGAATAAGATGATCATACTGAACAACCTTTCCCATGGGACCAACCACGAAATCGCAAAAAAAAAAGAGCCAATTAAGAGTTAACTGTGAGTTAACTGCGATTTAATTGAGAGTTAATGTATGGAATACCTGGTTTTTTTTTGCGATTTCGTGGTTGGTCCCATGGGAAAGGTTGTTCAGTATGATCATCTTATTCGCTTTTTGTCATTCCGGATCATGACCCCGTTAACATCCTGTATAATGCTCAAAACCAATTTTAATATGAATTAGTATTGAGTCGTTCCTGTGACACCTACGCGGACAGCCAAATAGACGCCGGACAAACGAAATGACGTTTGCCCAAATTGAAACAAAAAACTTCATTCGCTTCGCTCGTTAATAAAGGCTTGATGTACAATATTTTATGTTATGAAAACTCATCCTCATCCTCCTAGCGTTATTCCCGGTTGTGCCCCTAAAGGAGCCCGGGGTCCGCTTTGACACCTAATCCCAAGATTTGGCATAGGCACTACTTTTACGAAAGTGACTGCCATCTGACCTTCCAACCCAAAGGGGAAAACTAGACCTTATTGGGATTTGACCGGTTTCCTCATTATGTTTTCCTTCACCGAAAAGCTAACGGTAAATATTCCGTAGGTACATTAGTTCCAAAAAACCGCCTGAAACACTAGGATACCATAGCTATGTTTTGTAAACTGATTAAGTAAAATCAGTAAATAGGTTGGACAATCACAAACAGCAAAGTGATAATGAATAGAATATCTTAGAAAAGAAACCGATAGAAGGTTATTAAATGGGAACTAATTATGTTTAATTAGTCGGTAATTAAGGAGCGTGTCGGGGCGCGGGGCGGACAAGAGGATTGATGCGACGTCTCCATTAAGCACTGGGCTGTTATTCGCTACGCGCTAATGCGGCTCACCCCGCCGGTCACCCGAGACGAAACTAGATCTCTACCTACGCTTAGTTACTACGCATCGGGGTGTCAAGATATATTTGTAAGTGAGCGTTGAGGTGAGCTTAAAACAATTTACAGATTAGGGGGGCTGGGGCGAAGATTCGTTTCACTGGATCGCTAAAGTGGCCGTTTAAGGTGACATTTACCCTCAAATTGTCTCTCTCTCCACTACTGTTAGCGCTATGCTGTGCTCGTTTACTCCAGTTTACATCACGTAACATTTCTAACGCACATTTCCTAATGTGCGTTAGAAATGTTACGTGATGTAAACTGGAGTAAACGACGTTAGCTAGACGTAACTGTCAAATATATGGAAAAATGACAGTTAAACTGTCCTCACTTTACGTGCCACGTTACGTGATCGACCTGCAGGAAAAGTATGGGTTTGTAAAGCATTTTATACTAGCGCTCTTTTGTTTACTGTGTGAAACATTATTGGAAGATGCTTTAGTCGATATGACGACCGGTTAGCCTAGTGGGTAGTGACGCTGCCTACGAAGCTGAAGGTCCTGGGTTCGAATCCCGGTAAGGGCAAATATTTGTGTGATGAGCATGAATATTTGTTTCTGAGTCATGGAAGTTTCCTATGTATTTAAGTATTTATAACTATTATATATATATCGTCGTCTAGTACCCATAACACAAGCCTTAATGAGCTTACTATGGGACTAGGTCGATTTGTAGTGTAAGATTGTCCCCTAATATTTATTTTATTTATATTTATTTATTTAGTCAAGGATACAACAAACTTTCCTCATGGAAACCAAAATCAGTCTATGTTTGTGTCACATGTGTTACTCTGTGGCGTTTAAGAAACGGAACCAATTTTGATGAATGAGCTATCAATCGATTCGAAGCTATGCTCCGCGTGACATAGGTTAACGTTTGTATAAAACTTTTTTTTTTAGTTCGTTTTCCGTAGTTGAAGTCCAGTTTTTTGAACTTGTTATGCTTGGTTCACTGTTATCAACAATCGCATAACACTCCTTAGGCAATCTAGTTAAGCATCATTATCGCAAACAGAAGAGATTAAAGATAAGTACAATAGGGATGATGACTAAGATTTTTTTATGATGTCATTCGAACCAGTTTTTGGAGAGGAACAAATGTTTGTATGGGAGCATCTACAATTAAAGAACATAAATACCCTAAAATTTGAGGCAAAGATTGACGTCGCTGGCGGCAGCGCAAAACGCTTCATACTGATAGACACCCACGTATAACGTCACAATAGGGAATATGCATGTGATTTAGAAATGGACAAAAAAAATCACGTTTAATCTATATTGCTTAATAAATATACACACATGATTATTTTTGCAAATTATCATGTTTCTAATGATAAATTTAATTGTTTAAAAGTACCATTTTTCAAATTCCCTCGCAAATTTCCAAAACGCAACGCTATTGGCGGAGCGAAACGTGACGTCACCGTGCACCGTGCGTCGTTAGTATGATTATTGAAAGTTATTCGCATTATTTTGCCGCTGTTTATGATAAATAATCTGTGTTTTTTGGTAATTATTAACTGAAAGCTGTGACTCCTTGTGAAAAAAGACTCGCCACAATGACTGAAGGCGGTTTTGTCAAGGCACAGTCGGATTATCTGCCTAAAATTGAAGTGCTCATGATGACTAAATTTAATACGTACTTCGCAAATATTTGTGACTTTACGTCCGCTGAACTAAGAGGAGTAAAAGCTGCAAGGTAAATAAGTTACAAATTTTCATATTCCTTGTTTTTATACTCGTGAGATTGGTCAACTTTTAAACTACTTCAAATAGGCGTCTTTGTTAAATAAGTGGAATAAAAAACTAGTAGATATTTATCCATACTATATACTATTTTACTATACTATAACTATATATATTATATATACTAGCTTCTGCCCGCGACTCCGTCCGCGTGGAACTCATTTATATCGTAGCTCCATACAAACTTTCACCCCCACTTCATCCCTTTGGGGGATGATTTCCGGGATAAAAACTATCCCATGTCCTTCCCCAGGACTCAAACTATCTCTATACCAAATTTCATCTAAATCGGTTCAGCGGTTTAAGCGTGAAGAGGTAACAGACAGACAGACAGACAGACAGACACACTTTCGCATTTATAATTCGTATGGATATATTCATATATAATATATATTATCAATACTATCCATATCCATCCATACTATCCACTACGGACGGACGGAGTCGCGGGTAGAAGCTAGTTATATTATATATTTTATATATACTTACTTAATAATATTATAAATGCGAAAGTGAGTCTGTCTGTCTGTCTGTTACCTCTTCACGCTTAAACTGCTGAACCGATTTGGATGAAATTTGGTATAGAGTTAGTATAAACGAGTTCCACGCGGACGGAGTCGCGGGCAGAAGCTAGTATTATATAATCAAAGATATGTAGGTACCTATTAGGAATGTTAAATGTTGAGAACATCTTTATGAACTTTAACAAACTAGGTTGTTTTCGTCAAGGCTTATAAATAAAACAAAGTGTAGGTCACTCAGTAAAAAGGATTAAATTCTTTTAACTTTCTTCGATCAACAGTGCAAACAAAGAAACTTAGCTAAAACGTTTCTTGATCAAAATCAACACTCGTAGTCAGCTGTTGATCATCAAAAATCATAATATTTGTAACATTAATAACTAAAAAAATTGGGAATCAGAATAGTTTTATGAATAAGTATATAATACAATTTTGAGGTTAGGTTATTGTTTATATTGTTCGCGAGTCGTAATAAAAAAGATTTTAGGTACATACATATTTAATACTCACGTCGAAATGATCTTCACAACAATATAAACTACTCAAGCACGATACATTATCTCTCCTCATCGCCTTACACCACTTTATCCTTATATTTGCACCTTTTGGGCATATGAAAATATTTGCAGTTTTAATGTTATTTTCACACATAGGGACAATACAATATTTATAATAAGCTTTTGTGTTACAATAAGTTGATCTTATAAGCTTTAATCACTCACATTTATTAAAAGTGTGAATCAAACACTTTGTTGTTAATTTGTTTAAGAACCACCGTGCACTACGGTGCACGGTGACGTCACAAATGAGCGCGCCAAAATGGTGGCGTTTTGATCGTCCGAAAATGATAGTAGTTTTAATTATTATTTTTTAGCTTATTTAATAATATTGTGAAAGTGTTATATTTTTTTCCGGTTATATAATTACTTATAGAATAGATAAAAAAATAAAAAAATATCATGAATACTCCCTATTGTACAAAGTAGTTGTATCGTTGTATGTGTTGTTGTTGTATGTATATGTATAAACATTTCTTAATTTTGAATGTTAATACCTATTTGCAATTGTGATGCTAATAATATGTGACATGTAATATTTAGATAATATTATGAATAAATGAGTATAAGTATGAGTATGAGTATGTAAAATCCGGTAAATTGTTGTTTCGGTCGCGAAATACTGTGTTTAAATTTAAATACATATAGTTGTTATACAATTTTTTTTCTATACAAGCGTAAGGATTCTATTGGCAGCTCTCTCACTCTTGGACAATAAAAAAAAATGCATATTTTTTCTAAACTTTCAAGGTTCATATCTTTTTATGATTTTAATTATATTTTATAATTAATACTCTATTACGATAATTTGATGGTTTACTATCCATTTAGCATCACTACGTTATCAATTTGAACATGAGGCATCATGCCTATTGTTTCCTGGAGGCTTGTCCCTTCTGTGGCACTGCTCACTGTTCACTTTAAGGTGCTGGTACACTTGATCAATCACTTGGAATGAGCATTCTAGCAAATGTAACATCACAGGTAAAAGCTCACAAAATAAACAGGAGCGTCTTAGCGACAAAAGGGGTGTAGACCCAAAATTTATTATTATACTTCAAAGTCGTGAGTTCAAACGAAAGAAGGCAATAGATATGCCTGAAGAAGAAAATCACATTAAAATATCTCAAAAACTTACGAAGCTACAACCATTTTAATGTTGCTTGTTAGAGAGTAAACGATAGCAGATCGCGACGTCACGATCCTCGAGCTTCATAGTAAGGCGATTCTCCCACTGCACTGCGAGCGACAGATTTTTTACACGCGCATTGCCGCGTCGGCAGTGTGTTGTACTAGGCGTGTTTTCTATATAAATTGAGATTCTTGCATACAATGGTGAAATCTGTCGCTCCGCGCACCGCGGCGGGACGCGGTGCAGTGGGAGAATCGTCTAAATGATAGTCGTTTCAAATAAGGGTGCGTTTTGTGAAAACCAGATAGACACAAGACTTTGGACACTTTTAACTTTGTGATTATTCAACCTCTAGTCTAGTTTTTCTCCATTTGACTACATACTTAAAAAAATCCTTTAATCCTTTAAAAAAAAAAAACGTCATTATTGGTTATTTTATTTAGTGTCTATACCGCTATTCTACCGAGCATTCTTGCCTATAGTATCCGCAAAACCAAGTGGCGAGTCAGGTCATAAATCATTAGATCATGCTATGTCTTTCGCACCTGCACTGCCTTATGGAGCGGGCCGTGCAACATTAGTACTGAATTTTATTGCCTGACTCGCCACTTGGTTTTGAGGATACTATAACACATTCACAGCCAAGAATCGCTACGCGCTACGCTCGTAGCCGATCCCGTGGTTTTACTCGTATGTAGCGGAAAGCGACTACGGCGTAGGCGCCCGCTAGGCGGGTTCCTGGCAGTGAAAGTGCGAAACGAGCAATGTTGTTTGTGAATAAATGTATCTTTCTTTCTTTCTTTCTTTCTGCCTTTCTTGTTATTGTCCTGCCTGCGTGCCTCTCCGCCCGCACCCCCCGAACAGCGTTTACTAGAGCGTTCGCTAGTACGTATGATCGTGAAATGTTCATAGCTGTATATAGGGAAACACTATTTGATATGTTAGCCAGAAGACAACATCATACACATGAGAAAACATGTTACTACAAGAACTACAACGTACTTAGAAAAATATCAAGTAAACCTAGTTTAGGTAGATTAAAAAAAATACAATTTTAAAAAGTGACCCAAGAGACGCAACCCTAACTAGTCACAGAAAAAAGTAGATTCACCCTGAAATAAGTTTATATAAGTTTTAATGTATTATATACCCGTTTAATGTTTCAAAATAACAAAATAAACAAAACTTAAGTAACTATCTTCAAAACAACCGCTGGAAGTATGCAGATGTAACATAATTTACAAAGCTTCAACATAGTTTTTAAGTAGGTTACAAAGTAATTAATTATTTTGCAGGTACTTGTAAGTTTTATGAACAATAAACTTTGGAGTAATCCTGAGGGTCTATTCAAATAGCATTGAATTAGGATTTGTTATTGGTTTGTTTTTACAGAGACAAGGCACAGCTGAATGTCATCACCTCACCCTCTCACGTAAAGTGGGGGGGTATTTTGTTTTTAGATAAGATAAGATATTAAGATTTATTTATTGTCAAAGCTGTGTTGGTACATAGGTCTTATAAATATCAAAGAAGTTCATCAGCTTGCCCATTGGGGGCTTACAATATTAAACTATACTAATACATGCAAATTGCAGATGTAAAACAATAACAATAACATAAAATCAAAACAATTACTTAATTATCTATGGCCATAACATATTCATTAAGATTATAAAAACTTTTGGTTAACAGCCATTTCTCGAGCTATTTTTAAATCTGATCCCATCTTAGGCCTTAATATGTTCAGGCAAGTGGTTGAATATTTTTATTCCTTACGCATATGTGCTCTTTCTTAGTATAAAACTAGACGGTCTAACCGTTCAGACATCATATTTATATTGCAATCTTAATATTATTATTTTAGTCACTTTTGTTACACAAAATATATATAAACAAAATATTATTAGTAAATCTTCGGTGTGGGTTATCGTTGGATAGCTTCGTCGAATTCTTGTTTACTACCGTACGGAAAAAGTCTACAATTCGGAAAGAACACGGACACTGTAAAACCGTTTAAGATTGAATAAGTTAAGAGAAATAGACCCTCTGTTCGAGTTGCGCAAGAAACTGTACTTAGGAATCAGAGATGGAAGTCCATTATGTTTTGCACGCGATCTTGGATGTATGTACAATAGTTATAAGGAGTGTAGTACAAGTGGAACTTAAGATGTACTGGATCTAAGGAAGGTACGGAATTATAAGCTATTCTGATCAGCTTTCAATTGAGTTGAGTTTGCGAATGAAAAATATTTCCTTACTGCAGTACTGATGGATACAAAATATTGAGGCATGCCATATCCATAAGGAAAACGTTCCAGGGGACCGATTTTTGACTTTCGAGCGCTCGACTCTTTCACTCGAAAACAGCCAAAAATTATGAAATGATCTTTTCAAATAGCGATAGAAAATTGAAAAACGAGTGGTATTGACAACTCAAAATTAATTCTATCGGTAGAAAGTAAGTGCCTGCCATTTTGACACTACAAACGTATTTACTTTTATTTGATTTTCGAGCGCTCGAAAGTCAAAAATCGGTCTCCTGGAACGTTCAAATACATTTGACAACCACGCATATTCTTAATATTCAACTTGGCTCCCATTTTCACATATTAATGTTTTTGGTGGGCTATTGTTACTTTTTGTAAAGATTTTTTTATTATTCATGACTCAATAGAGTCAAAAGTAAGTTATTTATGACATTAATCTCTCTCGAATCGCAGCCCAAGACATACTTATTTTTGATTGAGTAGTGATTCTACTTTAGTTTATGTTTATCAAGAGATAACGCACGAGTTACTATAGAAGTCGCGGAAACGCTCATAGCCTAGCGGCGCCTGCGAGTCGGAAACGATAACGCAGGTTAAGCAAAGATGGCAGCGGTCAGTCTTTGGATGGGTGACCGCCTAATGTTTGAGTGGTTAATATAAATGAGCGCTTCCGTGCTTTGGAAGGCACGCTAAGCAGTTGATCCCAACTGCTGTCCATGACAGTTGTCGTTAAGCCGAGTTAGAGGCCTTCGGGCGGCTTAAGAACTTCTTACAGTCGAGTTGCCCACTCACTTGACAAAGGGGGGACAAATTTACTCGCGTCCGCAGGAGCTGCCTACCACAACCCTGCACGTGTCCCTTGGGTGGTACTAAAGAGTGACAAACTTTAAAGGCCAAAATAATTTATGCCATACGATTAAAAAAATAAACTATAAAAATAACCCAAAGCCCCTCCAAGTTTGTCTATAATATTTTGAGGAGTTCCCTCGATTCCTTTAGGACCCCATCATCAGATCCTGACCTGATGACAATTCTACTTCTCTAAATTTGTTCTACTTCACCAAATTGTGTTTCTCAAGTCATCTCATTAACCGTTTAAACAGTTTTAGGTTTATTTTTTTCTAAAAGATTTCGGGTTCTAGTTAATTTAAAGGGTATACATATACCAAATTTCATGTTTCTATGTTCAATAGATTTCAATGAGTTATTCAGGAGTTAAGAGGCTGACAAGACCTAATTTGGTGAAATTGATGTTATTTAAGCAGTTTTTCAAGGAAAACGATTTGTTCTAGCACATCAAATAAAATATATGTTAATATTAACCATATTTCAAAAATTCAAAAACCGTGGACGGGCTCGATACATAATCGATCGATCGATCGTCGTCTAGTACCCATAACACAAGCCTTACTGAGCTTACTATGGGACTAGGTCGATTTGTGTAAGATTGTCCCTTAATATTTATTTATTTTATAATTGGACGAAATCGGCTCGATAGAAAATAATTGCAAAGATTGGTCTCAAAATCACATTTAACGGTTCTGTCTTTATTTTTCTGACGTATGGGTCTGCAATTAAAAACATGAAGTACGTGAACATGAAGTAAGAAACGAGTCATATTTCACAAATAATCCACCCTTTTTTTATATCAATATTTATGTTATGTACTTCAAAAATCGGGCCGCCCAGTAACACTCGATCTCGTTTACTCCGATACAAATAGACAGTGTGCGCACTATCCAAAATCCTCAAGGGCATTTTGGTGTTGACAGCGTCTTAAAAGTGGCTCCAAATGGTTCGTGCAATCTAACACACGGCTGCTGCGTCGCCAGTTCCTTTTGGCTTTGAACTTGGCTGGTCACGCTGCCGCGTATAAATATATTTAATTGTATTATAGTTTGTATATATGTATCAATCAATCAATCAATCAATCAATTATTTATTCTGCAAATAGGCCACAAGGGCACTTTTACATGTCAAACGGTAATTTACAATAAAATAGTAATCTTACACAATAATCATTTAAAATGATATATAAAAGGTTAACAAACTAAATGTCACTAAGTTGCAAAATATGACCATTACCAACATTCGATATAAGATCTGTATCCAGCATTAACAGAAGTTAATGATATTATTCAGTATTCCAGAGATGTATAAGGTCTCTGAGCGTCCAAATACAATTAATAATTATTCTAATATTCTAAGAGATGTATACGGTTTCTAAGCGTCAAAACAAAAAAGGAACATTAATGTTATATTGTCAGAGATGTACAGGGTCAATAACAATAAAACGTGTCAAGATCAGAATGATGTCTCTCGTCAATACGATAATAATAATAATAACACTAGTATTTAAGTAGTTAATTAGGTACTATGCCCTTGCAAGCATGAACAGTCCGGACTCCACAAACAGCTATCTATCTATTTATTCTATATTTATATACTTATTTATGGAAGTATGATTTGATTAATTGTCAAATAATATGGATGTACATATGTGTTCTTCTTTATTTATTACTTGGTGCCGTTTCAGAAGTTGTAATAACTTCGCGGTATAGATGTCGCTACGAGCCTCCCTAAGGTATAATTAGAAGAGTGGAAGGGATTGAAAGATTCGTCGCCACCAGCGGTCCCACGGTAGCTCAGTTGGCTAGAGCGATAGACGGATTCCAGAGGCCGCGGGTTCAAATCCCGCTGGCGAATAATTTTTCAATCTTCCACTTTGATCGAAATGTAAAATAGGTATCACTGTTTTATATTATTTTCACGTACCGACCACCAATACTAGTGGCCCCTATTTTCTTTTGAGTATAATATATATACGAAAAACAGGATATTTATATAATAATAGCAAAGGAGCTTACTGAGACGTAATCTGCTCAACTATTTTTGGCCCTTCCTGTTTTCGTATGACGTATTTACCAGTAGGCGTATAAAAACCACCACCACAAAGGTTCAGCGAAGTTAAGCGAACAGTTTTTGAAACAATATAATGCGTCTGTGTATAATAATATGGTTTTAAAAAAATACGAATAGTAATCTTGAGGCTTTTCTGCAGCGAGATCAGTGATTTGAATTGAAAAAAAATCACGAACAATAGGTCTAAAATACACTTAAAATATTCATAACAAATTATGCACAAAAGCTAAAAATATTAATTTAAACGGCCAAAAAATTAAAATTACAAAACATGATGTCCGCGCTTCCGAGCACGCACTTCCATCTCGCTCACGCTTATGCTCAGAGAGAGGTAGAGAAGACCATGAACCCACGGCGTCTTAAGAGCCCCCAGCACGGTGGACTCAGGTCAACTCTCCATACAAACGTAGTTTAGTTCTCATTTTAAAACGGTATACTGGAATAACATGCAACATTCTATACACTATGGGATCTGCCATATATATCTAGCTCGGAAATTAAATAGTTGGCAATGGCTTCTTGTACCAAAAATGAATTTTTTGACATAAACTTATAACCAACATACTATTAGACTACCGACTATATGACGACCGGTTAGCCTAGTGGGTAGTGACGCTGCCTACGAAGCTGAAGGTCCTGGGTTCGAATCCCGGTAAGGGCAAATATTTGTGTGACGAGCATGAATATTTGTTTCTGAGTCATGGAAGTTTTTCTATGTATTTAAGTATTTACATCTATTATATATATCGTCGTCTAGTACCCATAACACAAGCCTTACTGAGCTTACTGTGGCACTAGGTCGATTTGTGTGAGATTGTCCCTTAATATTTATTTATTATTTATTATTTATTAGACTGCCTATAGATGCAGCATCAGAGCACTTCGTAGAAACTTCCACTCCCCTTTTTAGGGTTCCGTAGTCAACAAGGAACCATTATATCCGTCCGTCTGTTTGTCTGTCCGTCTGTCCGTCTTCGGCTTAGCTCAGTGACCCTTGCTACAAGAAAGCTGTAATTCAGCATGAGACTATAAATCAAAGACGCTGACGAAAATGGTAGAATACATTTTTGAAAAATGTTTTTTCTAGGGTACCTTCCATACCCACTCACTTGCTTGTGGCAACCACAGTCGCCAATTGTGCGGACTCGTATCGGCTGTTATGTAACTGAAAAATTTGAAGCAATTTAGGCTAGTTTTTTAAAATCCGAAATCAAGGGAGCGGATACACGGTAAAGTGGTTAAATGTATTTTTTTTTCTTGGCAATGCCATCGTTGAATAGCCTGTTCAAAGATATTATGGGGTTTTAAAAACCACTTTTCAACTCGGTGGTCCATTTGTGTGATATTGGGCTTTAACGCCCAAATTTTTGTTTGAGTCAAGTGTCCCCACCCTCTGTCGGCTAAATGGCTGCTACTGGGAATGTGAAACAAATCGTGGCTGTAGTACATGCAGCTTCTTAAGACAGACACGCACTTGGCCGGTTTTTACCCCTTTCAGCGATGATTGAAGGAATAAAAATGATTCTATGTTCTTCCCAGAGTCTCAAACTATCTTCAGCAGTTTAAGGGTGAAAAGGTAGGTAACAGACAGACAGATTTACTTTCGCATGAAATAAGTGCGCATGCTAGGAACCCTGTCGTTCCTAATGAAAAATATTTTACGTATAAAACGTTAACTATTAATTTAAATCGCCAATTTGAATTTACGCCGTGGTTTCGTAATCCATTAAAGTGTTTTTTTCAATGAAATATCATTGCTATGGAGGTGGACTGATGAACTGGTAAAGGTTGCGGGAGTCCGCTGGATGCGGGTGGCGCAGGACCGGTCACTTTGGCACTCTTTGGGGGAGGCCTATGTCCAGCAGTGGACGTCTTTCGGCTGATATGATGATGTATGATGATCATTGCTATTAATATAATTACAAAATTAATTCATTATTTTGTTTCACAATACTTTATTAATGGATATTAAATAAATTATGCAAAATCCATTTGTTTATTTAATTTGAGAATTCATAGTAGTTACTCAATAGTTTAGCCGCACAGTATTTTGACTTGCCCACTCTATTGATGCAATATTATATGAAAAAGTAAGTTCGTATGCACTCATTTTCATAAATAGTTTATTTGTAATAGACGAAGATGTCACTTTATGTATTTTAATTTTTTGCCCTAAACAATTTTACTGAAAGTCATATTATGTTATGAGTGCATGCTGACGTTATTCGTTTGATATTTGTTCTGTTTTAAATACATTAAACTTTTAAAAGTACATTAAAAGTTCAATATATGTCAAGAATGTAGCTATGAAAACAACGATGTACTTATCTACTATAATAATGTATGTATGTAAACACTTTATTGTACACAATAACAGGTTAAAGAATATACATATCTCACAATAGATCAAAGTTCAAAGGCGAATTTATCCCTATAAGGAATCTCTTCCAGCTAACCTTTGAGCAATTGATAGATAGGTAGTAGAACGAGATATGCAAACTTATACCGTGTACAAAAACACAGAGAGAAAATAAAAACAAAACCTAATACCTACTCGTCGTTATTAATTCTAAAAATATAAAAACATGCCAATACATAATAACACTATCATATATGTTTTGAAAAGTAATGACAGGATATGCACGTCCCTGCGCCGGCGAATCGGTAACCATTGAAGGTTAGAACGGAATTTAGAGATATGATCATACTTGTGTAGACCAAATATATACCTGATACATACATTTTGAAGGCGCTCCAGCTTATCAA
The DNA here is from genome assembly GCA_947578815.1 of Epinotia ramella. NCBI lineage: Eukaryota > Metazoa > Arthropoda > Insecta > Lepidoptera > Tortricidae > Epinotia > Epinotia ramella. The sequence goes on from OX388219.1 coordinate 21,298,329, forward strand.
GTAGCGCAATATCGCCATACTCCAGAAGAGGAAGCAGAAGAGATTGAGTAAGAGTCAACTTGGTAATTTGTGTTAGATCAAAAGCCTCTTCATTGAATATATTTTTAAATTATGAACACAAACAGAAATTGAAGAACACTTATTTGTGACGCTATTATTGATAAAATTTTTGTTGGCCAAACACATAATGTTGAACAGAAAGAAATATGACAAAAGAGAAAAAAGTAAAAATATATGAAATGCTATTGTTTTAGTCCTACTCTGCAGATGGTAATGACAAAAGCGTCAAAGAGTTTTTTAGTAAGGAGGCATTTTTTATTCGTGATAAGTATAAGCATTAGCTATATTATTTCTAAATATGACGTGTTTATATCACAATCAAATTTAATCCGATATTGACGATCTAACCTAGTGGATTGTGACGCTGCTTACGACGCTGAACGTCCTGGCTTCGAATCCCGGTGAGGGCAAATATTATTGTGATGAGCATGAATATTGGTTTTTGCGTCTTGGTTGTTTTATATGTATTTTAGTATTTATAATACAAACAAAAAGAAAATAAAAATTAAGTATCAACTAAAGTAATAATTAAAAAACGAAATTAAAAATAAAATAGAATAGAACTTACTAAACTAAATCTAAAAATACCCCTGCAGCATTGTGCCGAAGATGTTGGCAGCATTACCTCGCTGAATAGCTGGGCTAATTATTTGTGCGAGATAACTGCCAGAGCCCTTCAGTCACCGGTGGCATCTGTAAGCCTCTTCGACATCTCTTTGAAGAGGCTTAGGGCTCCAGGGCCCCACGGACTAAGGGTCTCGACGCCAAAAGGCACGAAATTATATTCGGCGCCCAGACCACTGTATTTGTCCACCTTCGCAGCTTCTTATATCTAATAAATAAGTATATCGTCGTCTAGGACCTACAACACGAATCTTATTGTAAGCTGAATGTGGGGGCGGGGCTGGTTTAATTTGTGTCCTAATTGTCCCCTAATATTTATCTATTTATTTATGTTATCGATAATAATATTTTTAGACTTTTCGTATGCAGAGATACAAATCCATAATTGCGCTGCGTATGTCCAATTATGACGGATCTAATTTGAAGTAAATATACTGGCGAACTACTAAATAATAGAACTGTGTTGCTCTCCAATCTCGTAATACATTATGCAATAGACAAAATGGAATATCAGAGCCTGGAAAACCGTCCGCTAAATAAGTTAATGGGGATTGTCAAGAGCAACAGCGGAACTTTAATACACTAAAAACCGGCCAAGTGCATGTCGGACCACGCGCGTTGTAGGGTTTCGTAGTTGTCTGTCTGTCTTTGTCCTTTGTTACATCGACACGCACACGCAAACTAAACGTTGCGGTTGCGATGCCCGAATTTGTACGAAAGTTGGTCGACTTTTACTTGTTAACTAGTTGTGTCTAGTTATCCGTGATAGATTTTGAAGTTAATTCATTATATTTACTACTCCCATGATATGGTTATTTTTATATACCCTCTAGTCCCAATTTTAGATTTTTGACAAAGTTGCGTCCGGCGCTCGAGGTCACAAACTTGGATTATTCATTGAGCCAACATCATAAACAAGTACAAAAAATCAGAAGTACCGTATTTGACGCCAAGTAGGTACCCCGTATTTCAGAAGATTTGATTTTCTTATCGAATAGTAAACACTCAGACCAAGAATATAGACATTACGAACCTAGCGAAGCCTGTTTTCAACCAAGCCAAAAAAGCTTACTTTATTTATTTATTTTTATTTATTTCGGGCATCAACAGCATTACAGGAAAATATTACAAAGCTTAAAAGCTAGCGTTTAGCTCACGATGACGCACAAAGTACATAAAAAAGACCTTGAAACCATAATTAGATTCCAATAAAATAACCTTAATATTGCCTTTAAAATTATAAAAAAGCGACACTAGGAAACTTACACTCTTCAAGATGATGGAGATAGCTAAAAACTAAGCTACGACTACACTCTAAAAGTAGTTGACTCGCAGCGTCTTTGTTTTCCCTGTAATTAAGCAGCGCTGAGGTTACGAACTGACTACAGGAGGCAGATAAGGGTGTAAACGGTTTACGAGGGTATAAAAGGCAACGAGGGCGATGCCCCACATTGATGGTAACGGTCGGTGGGCATGCTTTCGAATGCAGGCCTAGGCTTCGTTCTGTTTTCTTACTTCTAATGGTGTTTCTGGTAGCGAGAAAGGTAGCCAGAACTCCCGTTTTTTTTCCAACTATAAATTTAAATTAGATCTAATCTACATTTCTATGGAAAGTCTAGCGTACTGGCGTCCCTTAATTATTAGCGAAGGAAACCTAAAGCAGTTACTAGTTTTATAATTTATTTGATCAAAAGCTTTACAGCGGATTATTTAGCCTTGAATTTTGCAAACGAAATCACCAAAGTTTTGAGAAGACAATCAAACTAGGGCGAAGTTAGAATGCCTTTCCAATGAATAGAGTTTAACAATAACTTTGGTACGTTTCGCAAAATGTTTTAAGTCTTTAATGCCGTTAATCTATTTAGAACTTAACGAGCTGGTCGTAAAGTTGAAAATGTGTAATTAACACGAGATTCATTATTGCTGCTTAAAAAGGAAGAGCTAAACAGGATTGCTAAATCAAAGGAAACGTCGAAAAAGGCTTGTTTTCTGAAGGCATTAAACAATAGAGTAAACATTGAGTTAAGTATGAAAATATTAAAATGATTTCTTTTTTAATTTAATTGCTGTTTGTGAACAGCATTGTACATACCGCGGCTGGGATTAGGGATTGTCAGCCTCGTACCTCAATCCGGCACGCCATGCTCGTCTACGAATATATCTACTTGGCCGGCAATCTCTAATTTCCCGGCCTCTGCAGTAATGTATTATTTCAGGCCAGGAGCCTATGAAGTTGTTAGCTGGGTACTACTGTTGTCATTAATGTATTGTAGGATAAATTCTCATTAATATTATAAATGCGAAAGTGCGTGTGTGTGTGTGTGTTTGTTTGTCCTTCTTTCACGTCGCAACGGAGCGTCGTAATAATGTGATTTTTTGTATGGAGATAGTTTAGAGGCTGGAGAGTGACATAGGCTACTTTTTCCAGCGCGAAAACATCTAATTCCCGCGAGACAATTCAATATGTTACATTATCCGATAACCACGCGGGCGAAGCCGCGGGCATCAGCTAGTTTATTTATATAAAAGATGATAACTATTATAAACTAAATTAAATTATAAATAAGTTAGATCTACTGCCGTCGAGATATTGTGCCGAGGATGCTGGCGGCATTTCCTCGCTGAATTGCAATGTTGATGCGTTGTGCGAGAAAGCCGACAGCTCTTCAGTCTTCGATCACCAGTTACCTCAACCAGACGTTTCGCGATTTCCGCAAATTGTAGTATTAAATGACGTTAAATTAAAAGACGTCACATGACATTCAAAATGAAGTAAATTACGAGAAAATCTTATCACATTGATCTAAAAACATGCTGTCACGTGTGACGTGCGTATGTAAGAGAAAATACATAATTATGAACAATTCGCGTTACAAATCGCGTTATATGATTTTTAAAAAGCATTGGGACGCTTGAAACTAAGATACGGTAGCGCAGGTTCAGTGGTCAAAGCGGCGGACTCGTGGCTTCGAATCCCGGCCCGTAGAGTTTTACAGAATTTAATATACGGAATATTTACCGTTAGCTTTTCGGTGAAGGAAAACATCGTGAGGAAACTGGTCTAATCCCAATAAGGTCTAGTTAGTTAGTTAGGTTAGTTAGTTAGGTTAGTTAGTTAGGTAAGAAGGTCAGATGGCAGCAGTCACTTTCGTAAAACTAGTGCCTATGCCAAATTTTGGGATAAGGTGTCAAAGCGGACCCCGGGCACCACGGGGAAGAACGCTAGGAAGATGATGATGACTGGGACGCTTGTAAAAAAAACTCAGACCACTGTTTCCTGATAAACTGAAGCAGGCGAAGGCAGATTCAGAAAGCGTCACAATTTCGTATCCAGAAATTCTACCAGTTTATCAATAGCTATAAAACACCTAAGGCCCGAACTCATTAATTAAATTTTGTGCGACTCACGAATAAAAAGTGATTTCCGTGTGCCGCTTCCTTTCAAGTCCACAATCGGGACCCGTAATTAATTTTATAAACGTTATCTGGAGAGAATAAAGCGGCCCTTTACATAGATTATACATCAGCTAGTTCAACTATATACATTAATTTCTTTTAATAACTAAATTATTTTAAAACTAAGTTAAATCTAAAAAAGGCAGTCTGGACATTAAATAAATAAATAAAAATAAATAAACAATTTCAGACCTTGGTCCATATGTTATTGTTAGTAGTACATAAAAAAAAAGACCGGGTTGCACTCCGGGAGTGCCGGCAGAAGTGAAAACTCAATGACATTTTAACAGTTTTTCGATCAGGTCACGTGTCCGTCTTACGAATTTTCAATCTGTCGAATCTCACGGTCTCGTGACAGCTTACGGTCACGTGACCTGTGGCGAGTTTAACAATTTTTCCCCATCACAAAAAGTACACAGCGCCGCTAAAGAAATTTTTACTTCCAAAAACTTATACGCTTACGCGCGTTAGTACGTACACGATTGTTTGTTGTCAGGATTACTTGACGTAAGTCAAAGTAGTCCTGACCATCTGAACACAATGCAACATAATCGGGCAGTTAAATCTTTCAGCAATCACCTTCAGAATGTCGTTCTGAGTTTCCCTGACGCGACCCATCAGGTGCGCATTGTATCAAGGATGCTGACGGCATTTCTTCGCTAAATTGCAATGCTGATGCGTTGCGCGAGAAAGCCGCCAGCTCTTCGGTCACCAGTGACGTCGGTCTGGTTATTCACTATTAAAGAAACACCTTTTCACCTTAGGTATTACAGACAGTCCTCTCTGCAGATCCTGCATGGAAGAGGAAGAGACAGCCGCCCACGTCATCCTGACGTGCCCTGGGGTGGCAGTATACCGGACAAAGCACCTCGGAACACCGGGGTCACTACCAGAGGCCGTCGGCAACACAAAGGGTTTGCTAGGCTTCCTGTTGGAACTGGGCTGGCACGAATAATAGTAGTGCCAATACCCATACGCAAAATAGGCGCAGATATGGCGTCGAGTTGCGCACCCAGCCCGCGTACACCTGTAACCTAACCTATATGTAGGTATGTCTGCCTCTTAACCCTTAAACCGCTGAATCCATTGAGATGTTATTCGGTATGGAGATAGTTTGAATCCAGGGGAAGGACATAGGATAATTTTTATCCCAAAGATGGAATGGGGGGTGGAAGTTTGTATGGAGCTACGATATAAACTACTTCCACGCGGACGGAGTCGCGGGCAGAAGCTTAGTATCTATATAAATATTGATCCTGCTCTCAAAATTTCACGAGAGTCGGTTGAGAAAACGCGGACTGTAGTTTATTGCTAGGCTCGCTACTTGCGATCTGATAACTTTTTAAACTTGCAAGCGGTATGGAGCTAGGGAGTCTTGGCAATCACTGTTTTCTTGCAATATGTCGCTGCTTCAGCTAGGACCAACATTCTTACGTATAGAATAGAATATAATAGTATAGAATATAATTTATTTCAGTATAAGTAAAGGAACACAGTAATTACAACTACAGAAAATAACGAAAACAACTTATCAGCTAAATGTAAACTAATTACTAACCTATACTGAAAAAGGTGAACACTCAGCATAATGCTAGGTGCTACTAGAGCACATGACGCTGGTCTTCCGTGAACACCAGTAGGGAGCGCAGTTGCGCGTAGCTGCTAGCAGAATCACGCAAATTCTGGCGCTAACAAATACGACAGTAGGTACAAAGCGGAAATTAAGCAAGTGAAATTTTATAAGAAAATAAATAGAATAGTATATGGGAAATTTAATAATAATATATATAATTATATTCATTCTTCATCATTCAGGGATAATTGGCAAGTATGATAAAGTAATGTAAAAACACGGAGTGAAAGATCTACCCAGAAGTAAATTTTTGCTTAGTGAGATATAACTTTTTAGCTTAACTTTAAAAGATTGCAACGAAGTAGCTTGCTTGTAAGGTGGCGGTATATTGTTCCAGCATTTCGTGGCGGCCTATTTAAAACTGCCACGAACGAACTTTACGTATGTCGGTTTGTTCAGCTGTTCTCTTCTACAGGTCGTATTTCTCAACCGATTCCCGTGAAATTTGGTGAGCAGGATCGATAATTGTATAGACATTCTTTGTTGATAGAGTTTTTTTTTTAAAGCACTGACCCTCGAGTTACATAGCTCACAGACAGCCACTAGTTTATGTATGTGTGTTGGTTGTCATATTTAATTCTCTAAATTTATTTGGTCATGCCAGTCGTATTTACAGAAAAGTAAACCCAAATAAAAACCGAACTCTCTGTTCTAAGGTGTCTGTTCACGGGCAGGTTTTAGCAGTTCTGGTAATTAGTCAAACCGTGAATGAGATGCCAATGAATGGGCCGAGATAGTGCCGGCACCGAGTAAATAAGTAAGGTTTCACTAAAGATATAAATAGGTGCGGGTAAATAAGATAAGGTTAAGTTTAGTATAATTTTTGTTACGTTAAAATTTCAAACGACCGCATGACCGACTAATTCCGAAACTGAAGAAAAATGTCATGAAAGTGAATGTCGCAAGAAAGGTTTGTCAAGGTCGTAGCAAGTGGAAATCAGTGATCTCTGCCTAACCCTCCGGGAAATAGGCGTGGTTATATGTATGTATGTAAAAGTTTACTGATTTGTCAACAGTGAATAGAAAAGGAAAAATAAACCATCATCGTCTTCAGCCCAAGACAGATACGCGGTCGCCAGTCAATGTCTGAGTAGGTACCAGTTGGAAGATTGACACGTAACAAAATTACTATTGATTTACATTTACATGTCCGTCTGCGGCTTACCTCAGTGACCCTTAATACTAGAAAGCTGTAATTCGGCATGGGTATATAAATCAATCTCGCCGACATAACGGTAGGGTAAAATCTTGTTTTTTTTTTGCGGCACCTCCCCTATACGTAGAGGATTATCTTTAAACCCATGGTGTGAGGTATCGTTGGACAGCTTGTTCTAAATATTATGGGTTTTTAAAAATCATTTTTCTACTCAGTGATCCTTTTGCGTGATATTGGGCTTAAACCCCCTTTTTTTGTCGGAGTACCGCCCCCCAATTTAAATGGCTACTACTGGGAATGTGAAAAAAATCGTGGCAAGTAGTACATTTATTTAATTTAAAAGGAAAACTATGGTTCCCCCTGTTTTGGCATATTTTTTTTAGTAAGAATTCTATTTGGCATAATCTATGTAGCCATAATTGACTTTGCACATAAACTGTTTTGGCAGAATCGAGATTCGCATAGTTCGATTACGCCGAATACTATTTGTGCATAATTTTGATGCTCCGAATCATGTTCATGCATAAAATATAAGAGCATATATTTTTTTCGTCGAACACTTCTCGCAGAAATATATATTGGTTGTTTGATTATTTTTTTTAAACGCCAATTTTGTTAACCTAACCTAATCCTAACCTAACCGCCAGCGTGTCGACGTCACCCCGCTTCGCGGGGTGCCTATTTCCGCTCTAAGGGACACAAGCAGACCCTAACCTAACCCACCAATGATACCATTGTTACGATTAATGGTTTTTTTTTATGCGGGGGCTTTTCCCCCTCACCCCCCCTTTTTCTGGCTGCCCTAACCTAATCTACTATATTATAATCCAATTATGGGTGAGAACCAAATTCTTGGCCAATACTTCGCCTGGTACTAACCAGGCGAAGTATTGGCCAAGAATTTGGTTACTACCGACTACGGTAGTTAGCCATACAAACTGAAAAAGTGAAAAAGTTCCATTGTGACACAAAAAATATCCATAGAATTGTATAGTTAATTTTCGTGTCACAACGAAAAACTTTCATAGAAAATTTAATTGAGTGAGTTAAGCTCGCCAAGAATTTGGTCCTTACCCTTATATTGTTGTTATATCTCGAGAGTTCGTGAGACGCACCCCGTTTTAGTATGCTTAGTAAGTATCGGACACTCGATAATATGCCGAATAAAATTATGCTAAACCAAATTATGCGTAAATATAATCGGCCATAGTAATAGTATGCAAATTTAAATTCGGCCAAAAACATTTTCGGAATTTTAGAAATTCTATTAAGTGAGGTTGCCACATTAATATTCGGCGAAAACCGAATATGCCAAGTCTGTTATGCGAAAAACGTTTCGGACAATCAAAGTTATGCTAAATAGAGGGAACCCGAAAACTATCACGTATTGTAGGCATAACAAATTACCGAGTAATAGTCGACTAATTTAATGTGTACTTGGAAAGGCCAACTTTCATACAAAGTCGGCCGAAGCAACCGCACCATTTAGTTGGCGCATGCGTGTCGATGTAACAAAGACAGACAGGCTACTACGGAACCCTACACTGCGCGTGGCCCGACACGCAACTGGCTTATTTTTTTAGGCTTATACAGAATTATATTAACAATGGTTAGGTTTAGGTTTCTGATTCTGTGCAATATAAATACAAATCCAAATGTGTACCTACCCAAAAACGTTATAAGTATTTACAAAATATTCCATTGAGTTACGGAAATGGAGACTACACTGTAGGAATTTGTGCGAAAATTGCACAAAATTACGAGCTCTTCCAACCTACCCACCCACTTTCAAACATTCAATTCTGATAAAAGTAAAAATAGACAAGTAAATAAAAATCGGCCCCAATTTTACTACCGACTCGTACTGTGAAAATTTTGCTGCCTAACGAAATAATTCTTTTCGATCAATTCAAAAGTAGTATAATAGACGTCCTCCACCTCGGTGAAAAAAGAAGAATTTACGAAGTTAAGTAATCGTTTATGTCGTAGTACATCGGACGAAGATTTTTTTAAATTATTTTTACTTGTTTCATTGGTGCTCCGTGTAGAATTGATGGATTCAGGCATTACTTTACGGAATTCCATGATAAGTTTTTGCAACCATATTCTTTTGATTTTCTGCTATAGAGACGCAAATAGCGAAATACCAAAATTAAATTTAGAAACTTATTGTACCTACCTACACGTTTTAATGAAGACTGCATGCCATTCAATATAGAAATTGCATTCAATTCCCAGATCGGGAGCATTTGTATTTGTTTTTTAACGACTAAACTCGTAAAAATGCTAACACGTGGGATTAAATTTAAGGGCGATTTGTTCCTAGTTTTGAGGGAAGGAGAGTAAGTCCATTGGAAAACCGTGTCGCTTACCACTTTTTGGCTTCATGTAGTAACTTTTCACTGTATAAAAGTAACTGGAATTAATGAGTTTGGGTTAGCATTTCAAAAACAAATCATTATTTGCCTATGAAGCTGAAGGTCCTGGGTTCGAATCCCGGTAAGGACAAATATTTATGTGATGAGCATGAATATTTGTTTCTGAGTCTTGTATGTTTTCTATGTAGGTATTTAAGTATTTCTATCTACAGGGTGAATCCTAAGTCGTGAACATAAATATGTGTTTCTTACTGTTTAACTTTAGTCTAAACATGTGGACGTGACAACAGGCCAAAATGTGTAAACGTTGTTTGTTAATAAAAAAAAAAAAAATAACTCTTTTGAGTTTCACCAGTTTGAGGTCACCCTAATAGCTACGTTAAGCTGTCACTTTAAGCTACATACTACATACCAAGTCTTGTCGAATAGGGTGACAATGAGGTTTGTGTTTTTGCTATTTAAAATTATTATCAATAAAGTTTAATTGTTTGCTTCTAGAGTTAATGCAATGAATTTGCCTTAAGATACTGCGATAACGAAACAAAAAAATCTGTTTACGACTTATGTTTCACCCTGTATTAAATATATCGTTGTTTAGTACCCAAAACACAAGCCTTATTGAGCTTACTCTGGGACTAGGTCTATTTGTGTAAGATTGTCCCCTAATATTTATTTATTTAAGTATTTCGTTTCTGTACATGTGAGGGCTAGATTATGTCCGACTACGGCAGAGTCGAAAGGAAGGATATATTATGATTTTAGCAGCCTATATATCGATTTAAACTTTCACGATTCTCACACATTCCATGGTCACGGGACAATAGAGTTAGGTAAATAAGTAAGTAATATATTTCTTTAGATATTAGATTTTTCGAAAAAAAAAACAATATTAATCATGTAAATATGCATGAACACAATTAACTTCTTCAAAGTCAGTTATTAAATCACATTAGGGCACAATCTGAAGGGCTTAACCCTTTAACTGGCACGGCGGTTAGGGCCACCCAATTATCAGCAAATTTTGCGGCTGCAGGGTTAATCTGATTTCACCGACCCTGATAAAAACCTTTTGGATTTCGTTAGAGTTAGGACCAGTCCTTATTTTAGAATTAAGTGGAAGGTTGAGGTTGTTATAATAGTTATATGGATATTTTCATGTCCTTAGTAGGTAATATCACTTGACTCTACGTAATATCTCTCAACTTTTTACGGTGGATGAGTTTTGGCCTATTTTTTACACGGAGTGTTTTTTATGGGATCTCACTTCTATTTATAGGTTAATCAGTCAGTGACAAAATTTACGGACTTTGACTTGCAATCATTCTTAAACTACTGGTTCGAATTTAATGTTATTTGGAAATATATTTAGCTATCTAATGCCCTCTTAGTCACTGAAAATTTAGACTTATAATTTTTTCCACAACGAAGTTCTATAACTTCGTTGTGGAAAAAATTAGCGGGTCGAAAATGGCCCGGATAGCTTCGAGAAAATAATGGTACAGTCTGTGCTATTTTTTGCGCTTTTGTTCGACTAGCTAGCCCCAAGATCATGGTGGTGACAGGTCTGTCACTCTTGCCACATCAGCTAGACTCGGATTTGTTTAAAAAAGGAATACTTGTATAGTATTTCCTTTTCGAATAAATGTGACAAGTTGTTTTTTAACGAGTGAACGCGGGAATGTGTTAAACACATTCCCGAGTTAAAAAATAGTAATATGAATATGAATGTGCACAAAACAAGGGCGCTTTACATACTGGCCGGACGAAAGTTTGTGGCAATGTCCGGTCCGGACTTTTCCGATTTCCGGCTGTTTTGCGTCGCCACTGACGTCATGTGTGGAGAAGACATTGCACAATCTAAATACTTTAACATATAAAAAATCTATATCCGTCCCAGGCCAAGTTGGCTCAGTTCGGGTTGCACAGGGTGTTTCCACAACACTTCGGGAGCTCAAATACCGCGAGCCATCCGGTTGCCTCTTGGATACTGCAACTGCGCGTCATTGCTTTAACTAGGAAACATCATACGTCCGTCAACGATTAATACAATAACTACAACTTAAAAAAGTTGAAAAATCCCCGACATTTTCGTTTCAAAGTCCAATATCTCAAAAACAGCTGAACAGATTTTCATGAAACATGGCTAAGAACACTCGAGATAAAATTATATATGACACAAAAAAACCGCATTCAAATCAGTACATCCGTTTGGGAGCTACGATACGACAGACAGATACACAGACACGTTAAACTTATAACACCCCTCTGTTTGCGTCGGGGGTTAAAGAAATTCTAGTGAGCTGTAGAACTCGTGAGAATCGTGTCTTACAGAAAAGTACAACCAAAATCAAAGCCAGCAATCATGCTGAGTTGGGCCCATTTCGCGACACGGCACAGTTCACTTTTTTCTTGTGTCTTTATTTGTTTTGTAATAAGTACTGTGTGTTGTGTCACGAATAAATTCATTCATCCATTCATTCACACAGTTAGCAATTAAAGCTTGTGTCAACATTTTTTTTTTGACAGAAACTTGAGAGGAATATCTTTCCTCCGTTGAAAGACCATTCCGTTCGATTCCTTCCCCATGGCCCAGCCCCGCGAGGGCAGTTCGTTACCCAGAGTACTTGTTAAAGGGGATTTTTCTCTGATCTATGGTCCCATGAATTATGCTAATGCCGGGACTTTGTGGGCTGAGCGAGGATTACCAATGGAAACTACGAGTGAATTTAATTGGGCTTTCGTATCAAATTGGGCTGGTAGCCAGTGCTGGCTTTAGTGGTTTCATGCATGGAGATCACTAGAATAATACGAGTATATCAGGTTTATTATACTTATACTATTAAACGAGCGAGTGGCGACCACGTACCGGAAGGCGCGGCGTGGGTAGGCCCCCCGCAAGGTGGACTGATGACCTGGTAAAGGTTGCTGGAGTTCGCTGGATGCGGGTGGCGCAGGACCGGTCACTTTGGCACTCTTTGGGGGAGGCCTATGTCCAGCAGTGGACGTCTTTCGGCTGATATGATGATGATGATGATGATTAAACGAGCAATATTTGTATACTAGCTTCCTCGACTTCGTCTGCGTGGACTCGGGCTAAAAACTATCCTATATTTTTATCCAGGTTATAAAATATCTTCGTGCATTTCATCTAAATCGGTTAAGCATGATTGAGTAACAAACATCCAAAATTTCGCATTTTAATATTAGAAGGATAAGACTCAGTTATATTTAATTCATTACTTTATATCTTTCATAAACGTGTTGTATCACACTGCCAATAAAGAAATAGGGTTCCAATATTCGTTACAAGATATATAAAAATAAAAATATTATTGTTATCCAGGCTCAGTATTAATATTATTAGGATACACTCGAACGAGGCAGTGGAGTGAACGAAGTTCTATGCGTCAGCTTGGGCCGAAAATCATTTTTATTACCGGATGTACCGCTTTTCGCTGTTCTCCTCTACAGGTCGGATTACTTAACCGATTCTCGTGGAATTTCGAGAGCAGGTTCGTTAATTACATAGTTTTTTTTAAACCCCCGCCGCAAAGAGAGGGGTGTTATAAGTTTAGCGTGTCTGTGTATCTGTGTATCTGTCTGTGCATGGTATCGTAGCTCCCAAACGGATGGACCGATTTGAATTCGGTTTTATTTGTGTCATAGATAATTTAATCCCGAGTGTTCTCAGCCATGTTTCATGAAAATGTGTTCAGCCGTTTTTGAGATATTGGACTTTGAAATGAAAATGTCGGGGGCTTTTCAACTTTTCTAAGTTGTAGTTATTCGATTAACTTTTCAACATAAAAAAGGCAGGCACGTGATTTCTGCAGCTCACAGAGTCACTTGTTGTAATCACGTTGTCAATAACTATAACTTAGAAAAGTTGAAAAGATACAGACAGATACACAGATTCACAGACACGTTAAACTTATAACACCCCTCTCTTTGCGTCGGGGGTTGAAAACGGCTGTAACGATTTACATGTAATTTGCAATATAGGGTCGAGAAATTGATCCAGCAAAATTCATATTCATCAGTCCACCATGTGGGGGGGGTCTACCGAGGTTGCGTCTTCCGGGGCTTGGTCGACACTCGAGAACCTTTCCGCCCTAATGGCCATCGGTTCTGCGTACAATGCCCCGCGCCCACTGCCACTTAAGTTTAGCGATTCGGAGGGTTATATCGGTTATCTTAGTTAGCTACTTACCGCCACTTAATGAGAACTGTTTTCTTAATAAAAAAACACTATTTTTTTACGAGATTTTCTGGTATTTTATGTTATTTCTAATAGGAAAAAAAAAATTACCTTTTCCATACAATTTTGAACTTTTCTTTTGTGTTCCGCCGTACAAAGTAAATATATGGGGGATGGAAACGCACTAGGAAAAACATCTTTGGACTTTTGACCTATTAGGCCAAAATAGCTCGTGATTCTGAGAGGAAATAACATAAAACTGCTAGAAAAAAATTACAATCATAGAGGCTTTTTTTAGAAACGTTCGAGTAATGCAAACCGCCTTTATAAGTCGTCTAAATCAATACAATTCCAATGTCAATCTTCCGTTTCCATCATGGATAAATGTGTGTTGTTACAAAGATCAATATCCTTAAATGAAATAAGAAAGCATTCGATAACGGTCTAGACTGGGGATTGAATAGACATACCGTGTCGACGTCCTGTCCCTCTATGCACCGGAAAATTTACCGATTTGTTGTGAATACATCCATTTATTTAACTTTTACTTTACAGACTTTTATTTAACTTGACCTGTTTGTTTGTTTGTAAGTTTGTTTGTTGATATGGGACACATCTTGCAAGTTAAATTTGGCGCCCTTCTCGGTGACCGATGCAGCTGAAATTTTGAGTAAAGGTAGGTATAGTTGTATGCCAATCCTTACTAATATTATAAATGCGAAAGTGTGTTTGTTTGTCCTTCTTTCACGTCGCAACGGAGCAACGTATTGATTTATTTTTTTGTATGGAGATAGTTTAGAAGCTGGAGAGTGACATAGGCTACTTTAGCGGAAAAACATCTAATTCCCACGGGAAAATTCAATATGTTACGTTTTCCTATAACCACGCGGGTGAAGCCGCGGGCATCAGCTAGTTCAATATAATGCACTCGATGGGGTTACGTGGGTTAAGTACCCACCATTGGCCCATTGAGCTGATCTGATAATGGAGACAGAAGGTGGCCATGGGAATGGGCCGTCGAGTATGGGCTTGTTAGAAAAGTATCAATGAGTAGTTGATGAAAAATACAGTCGGCAATAAAAGTTTGTACCTAAAATGAAATTTTACACAGAAACTTATTTGTTTTACTGTATTTCTACATAATATATAAGTATGAGGGTAACTCTCGGTCGATCGATGACATTCAGGATCGCGGATTATTTCCGGGATCAAAACTATCCTGTGTCCTTTCCCGGGACTACGGACTCAAAATATTTTTATTCCAAATTTAATCTAAATCGGTTCGGTGGTTTAAGTGTGAAGAGCTAACCGACAGACAGACAGACAGACTATCACATTTATAATATTAGAATGTATGTTTGTTCTTTCTACTATTATGATTTTATTCGAAATTGACATACTTTGTAGTTTACAAAATTTCAAGTTTAAGTAACTAACTTTCTTCCGACGTCAACTATTAAATTATACTCATAGTAGAGATGGTAAAGAGGGGTGCAGAGGAGGATTTTCTGTGAAATTAATAAGTTTGTAAACAAGGGCTAATCACCGAAACTACTCATCATTTTTTACGTTAGGAGACCATTCGCGTCTCTTACCTGAGCGTGTGCTAAACTTATTTGGCTTGGTTAAAAACCGGCTTTACTAGGTTATTAGTAATGCTCTGTCCAACTTTTTTCTTTGTCTGAGATCAATTTGTAGTTCAATTATAGCTATTACTACAAGAACACTCAACAACAAGAAACATTATTAAACCGTTACCACACCAAATTAAGACCAGACGGCCCCATAAACAACACAGTTGCGCACGATTCAATTTAAACTAATACGTTAGTGAGTAATTGCATTGTCTCGGAGTTTAACGTGCGAGTATGTGTTGAAGCTTGGTTACGTGTACTGAAGATGTATTGGGTAGGTTATGGATGGTTTCCACGAAAAAGCGCCTCAATCCTGCGGGAGAGCGAGAGAAAGGAGCGTGGCCTCTCGCTTCTGCGTGTGGCACCGCTGCCGTGGCCGAATTCGAGCGGCGGCGGCAGAGGCAGTGGTTCTTCTAATTCATTGCTTGTGATCCCAACTAACCACAGAGCGTTCCGCGTCTCGACCGCGCAATGAACAGATAAAACGCTTGCCACGCCGCAATGCGTGCAATGTCGTGGCCGGCTACTCGAAAGTCGAAGCTGCACCCCTGTCACTCGAGTAAGGGAGTGCGATAGAGATGGAAATACCCGAACTTCGACTTTCGAAGTTTGTGGTAGCGCCGCTGGTGTTTCGTTAGGCGTGACGGGTGAGGTGAAGCGCATTAGTGCGTTCTGAATAACAAACCCGGCGCGTAGCTACGAGAGATGATCTATTTTTAAAAGCTGAGGCTTTTTCATGAATTTATTGTGGATAAAACGTTAAATAATACTTACTACACTACTATTATGCAAAATAAAACGAACGGGTTACACTCCAGGAGTGCCGGCAGAAGTGAAAACTCAATGACATTGTAACAGTTTTTCGATCAGCGTCCGTCTTACGAATTTTTAATCTGTCGAATCTTACGATCACGTGACATCTTACGGTCACGTGACCTGTTGCAAGTATCTCTAGAATCTCACGGTCACGTGACATCTTACGGTCACGTGACCTGTTGCGAGTATATCTAGAATCTTACGGTCACGTGACATCTTACGGTCACGTGACCTGTGGCGAGTTTAACAATTTTTCCCCATCACAAAAAGTGCACAGCGCCGCTAAAGAAGTTTTCACTTCAAAAATATATATTAGGCGGGTTTCAACTTAAAAACCTAACGTTGACCTTTCACGGTTCGGTTGAAACAAGATTGCTAATTATATAAAAAAATCACGACCGTTTCATCCGGAAGGCGCGCCACTATGATTTATTTATTTATTTTTCATTTTTTTATTTATTCATAACAATGGATATTGTGTTGAACATACAATACATAGGTACAATTACAATAATAACACAAATGACATAAGAACAAATTCCCTTCTCATTATCAGGTAACAAACAATGTCAAAATTAAAAATAAGATTAATATTATATTATGATACAGTACCTAACAATAATTATTTTACACAAATAACATAATGGTGTCATGATTAAAAATACGTTAATTATCCCTAATTTACAATTGATCCTGCACGAATTCTGCTATGGAATAGTACGATTTTTTCAAAAGATACTGTTTCAGTCTCGCATTGAGCATTTTACTATTCGTGATAGATTTAAACTCCGGTGGCAGCTTGTTGAACTGGAACACAGCCTGATAACACGCCGCGTGCCTCACAATGTTAAGCCTTGGGATAATGTTGCACTTAATGTCCAGGCGTCTAGTCGAGAGCCTATATTCTCGCCCGCTCATACTTTCGTGTTTGGACAAATGCTTGACTAAGTCGGTTATCAGAACAAGGGTGTAGAGGCAGGGTACAGTAAGGACATTAAGATTAGTGAAGTGATATCTGCAGGATCCCCTCTGAGATATGCGAACTATTGTTCTAATCGCTCTTTTTTGTACTTTGAAGGCAGCGTCAATATTGTAATTATAGCTACTTCCCCATAGTTTAATGCAACGTAACTTTGCCTACACGAGAGCGTGATAAACCATTTTTTGCTGGGCAGTGTTAATTACATCCCGCAGACAGCGGAGGGCAAGAGGAGCTAATTGTACTGGTGAGCGCCTCCATTGCATGCTTGCTGTTTAATAACGAATCGATATACACCCATAAAAATTTGATCACCCCAGGTTGTACTAAAGTTTTTCCGTTTAGACTGATGTCGAGAGTATCTGCGTTCTTTGACGTGGCCTCAAACAAAATAGCATTGGTCTTACTGGGGGGGTCCCTTTGTTTCCCATAAACTTATTGTTCTGAATTTCGATTTCAGAAATTGATATCCATATAATTTATACACATAAACATCCATAGTCATAATTTTTGTATGGTGGTTTTTATTCATATAATTTTAATGCCTAAAGTGAATTACGTCTAAGAGACCAAATCTATAACATCCATAGTCATATAGATATTTACTCAGAAACATTTCCAGACATACATATACAGCGGCCGGCGAAGCGCCAGAACCAATAATGATACAACATCCATCGTTTTTTTTACGAATACAGATTTTGCAGTTTTTTTTTTTAAATCGCAGTACACCTTATCACATTCACCTTCGTCCGACATATTTGCGATCGCTAAACAAAATAGTGAGCGGCATAGATACCTTTCAATCGCATCACTCCATGCCTTCTTTATTTTCGCCCAAGTACCCAAATCCATACTATCCATATCCATACTAATATTATAAATGCGAAAGTGTGTCTGTCTGTCTGTCTGTCTGTGTGTCTGTTACCTCTTCACGCTTAAACCGCTGAACCGATTGCGATGAAATTTGGTATGGAGATATTTTGAAGCCCGGGGAAGGGATAGTTTTCATCCTGGAAATCACCCCCTAAGGGGATGAAATGGGGGGTTGAAGTTTGTATGGAGCTGCGATATAAACTATTTCCACGCGGGCGGAGTCGCGGGCAGAAGCTATTAATTATAAAGCAGTCTGGAAGAACGCGTTCTGTAACATTCGGTAGATATAATTTTATGTATTCTATAATTTTTAGTGTTAAGTTAAGTGTGTTTATAGGCTTTAACATTATGAAGTGTGACATAACCATGATATTGAATGATAATATGACTAACTAATCAGATGACTACCAATCATTATGACTTGCGAAAAAAGACCTTACAACAATGATTATAAACTAGATTATTGCCTTTAACAGTATGCAAATGCATACCACCAGGACATTGAATAAAAAAAATAATGAAATAACCAATTTTATGACTAACAATAATGATGACCTGCAAAAATCGGAACGCCAATTTATATTGTTAAATTTTATGACTTTCGACAATATGACTAGAAAAAAATATGGTGGAAAACGTTATGGAGTGAGAAAATCGGATCTTAAATTTTATGGCGAACAATAGAGACCCCTTACTGGGATTAAGTTTAAGGTTGTTAATTGTAAACCACCTGTTTTGAAAGCCGATAGTGCCACTGATTTCAGCTCAACAAACTGTTTCCTGTTCGATAAGTAAGATTCGAATATTTTTGCAACATTGTCTCTGTTGTGCTGTGTCTTATAATTGGGGGGTAATTGTAATCGCGGGAGGGAACGCGCGTGAGTGCAATAAGGACAACTACAACTTCGGTTAACAAACTTATGTATAAAACGAGGTTAAATTCTCGACTGTGTCTTCCACCAAAACTTAACCACTCGTACCAACCTTTTGAAAAAAAAAACTTATGTTGATGAGCCGTTTTAAGCATTGTTTGCTTATTGTTATATTTAGTATTTAAGTATGTTGCTACACCCTAGTAGGGTCCATGTCTATATACAAATTTAATAAAAATCAGGCCACTACTTTAGTAGATATTAAATAAAAACGATTTTCCTTTTTTTTTATTATCTCAAAAATCACGACGATTTTGGGGCTGATATTTGGTGAAATTACAACGTATATAAAGATAAATTTCCGAGAAAAAGGAAACCATTTTCTCGTCAAAGGCAGTTTCGCCATACAAACACGGCTATACCCTTTTAACGCTTTCTCGTCGCATCAGCATTGCAATTCAGCGAGGACTTGCCACCAGCATCCTCGGTACAATGCCTTGAGGGCCTATTTCAAATTTAACCTTGTTTTAATTGAATTTGGTTAATGTTTATTTTATTATCATCTTGTTTATAATGTAGGTACCTTAAAAAGTAAATAGCTAACCAGTTAAATTATGCAATCTTTCATGCTGCAGTATCTTTATAGCTTGCGATGATCTTTATTTAGGAAGGGGTGTGAATATCTTAGGGCGCTCGTAAACTTGGCTCGATTACGTTGTAAGAGTTTTATGATAAATAGCTTAGGGTGAAATGTTTTCTAAATTTTGTCGTGAAAAGGGAATGCTTTATTTATTTAACGATTTGTTTTGTAAAATGTAGGACACGGTTCACTGTCATATTCAAAGCATCATTGTTTGACGACCGGTTTAGTCTAGGCGAAAGTGAATTGGAAATTATCGCGTCCTTTGAAACGCCGTTCTGACTAGATTAACAAACAATCAGGTCTGATTTTCAGATATATGATTCTTGACTACCTATATGATTGTTTATCTGATTTAATCGATACATGATTGCCTAATATTTCCTCAACATAAAAAATATCCACAGTTGGGTCTTTGTTTTCCTTTTTTTACGCATTCTACTCAAATATTAACAAGCAATAAAAATGTATAGTAAAATACCCCACCAGATAAAAGATGTACCAACTGACATATCCTTCGTACACAGTCTAAAATCTAAACTAATAGATAAATGTTACCCCCCGTTCCCACTATGTCGTCTGTCGGGACGTTTTTTTATCGTGTGTCGTCGCCTCATACAAATTGTGGTCCGACAAATGTGAACAGCTTCATATAAAATGTTCTGCCCTACGACACACGATAAAAAATCGTCCCGACAGACGACATAGTGGGAACCAGGGCTTACTATTCCATAGCTAAATTTATGGAAGATACAGGTTTATAATGTGTTTGCCGTATTTTTTTTATAAGTATCAATAGGTACCTATCGATATTAGTTAGTTAAAATTAACTATACTCGTATGCAAGTTACCTGATTGTTGCTACACCCTTCCAGGGTCCATGTATCTTAGTTTTAAGTACTTGGTTGCAGGTAAATCTTATCTTATCTTATCTACAATACATTATTTTGCGACACAATCAAGTTGATACTATAGTATTTTATCTCATCTAAAATCTCACCTAATGAAATATGAATAAAACTTCAGTAAGTTAGGTATTTATCAAAAAGTCCAAAAAAGCCATTCCCGAAGAGTGTAGCATTGCATCTCTTTTACTCGTGCGTGTCTATGTCAAGGGGGCGTGGTCGACTCGTATCAAGGCATGCCCTTAAGCGTTTTAGTGAAAGGAAGTGACTCTGTCTGCACTCTGCAGTCTGTTTCAACTCCTGACGCAAAGGGGTATTATAAGTTTGATGTGTGTGTGTCTGTCGGTGGCATCGTAGCTCCGAAACGAATGTTTTATTGCGGTTTTTTTGTCCGAAAGCTTTCGTGATCAAGATCTTTTCAACAAAATCGGTTTAGCCGGTTATGAGATATTGAAGTTTGAAATGAAAATGTCGGGGGTTTTTCAACGTTTCTAAGTTTTTCGTTATTAAATAGACTAAAATATCGTTTCATGTCTTGCCTGTTTTTACAAGCCTTTATTTGAGTTGGATTGTACTTTAAAATTTTGGGTTTAAGTACCTATACTGTGGACGACAATTCAATATCATGGTACCATCGAGCTGATCTGATGATGGAGACAGAAGGTGGCCATGGGAATTTAGTACTTAACCGATGTAACCCCGTTGAGTTTGTGCTCTTTAGAATCGTCTCAACGAGTACCTAGTTGATGACGGTACACCTACAGCAAAGTATGGTTGGCAATAAAAACTTGTACCAAAAATTTCATTTGTGTCAGAAACTTACTTACATCCAATAGTGTTGAGCTAAAGCCAGGCCCCTCACCAACTAGATGGTCCGACCAACTAAAGAATCCACACATACCCAAATTGTACAACTGACAGGATAGTTTAGGAGATACGAATAGAGGCCCGACCTTCACCCATCTATCTTTGCCTTCACCCATCTTGCAACTCAATTTTGATAGATATCATCCATACATCTTTATGTATGTATAAGCACTATGTGTGTATGCATGTGTAAGCACTTTATTGTACACAATAACAGGTTAAAGAATACAGATATTACAGATGTCACACAATAGATCAAAGAACAAAGGTGAACTCATCCTTATAAGGGATCTCATCCAGCTAACCTTTGCGCAATTGAAAGGAAGGTAGGTAGAACGAGATACAAAAACACACAGAGAAAATAAAAACAAAACCTAATTTGTATCAATTCTAGATAAATAAAACCAATACATTTATATAAATATATATAAATATACAATATAACAAATACACACTATTATATGTAATATTTATCGCAAATATACAACAAATAGATAAATACCATATTAATTATTTTGTTTAATGGATTTAAAGTATTTTATATCAAATTTAGTACATTAATAGTAGTTTAATGTAACTGATACATAGTGAATGAGAGGCCTTCAAACACGAGTGCGGTTTCATAATAGGATCACACGAGTATTTTAAGGCCTAATTATTTACAGTTGCATACACCACTTTAACTACACACATATTTATTTATTTATTTATTTATTGACAAATACATTTACGTGACATTACAGTAAAAACAAATGCGTCACGAAACTAAAAACAACAAATAATACTATTTAGGCGACGAAACGGCGTGGCCCCGTTGCATCGACATCTCCGGTGTAGGATTCGGCAGGTTGCCCCGGAACCGTCGAAACACGACACCCTTCGGCCAGAAGTCGGCACATGCGATGGTCTCCTGCAGCGGCCGCGGCACGCGCACCACAAACGAGCTGAAGTGCACATAGTGGCGCGAACGCAGCTGGAACACCCTCAGCGAGAAGCCGGTCTTCTGACGAACGTACTCCACCACATCATCAGCCGTGGCGGTGTAATGCAGGCGCGATACATATAGCGCCTTGCTCGGTGTGGCAACCCGCAGACCGGAACCAACCAGTTCTGCAGTACCACACTGACTCTTGCGCGGCTTGCGCTTCCTCCGGTCGGCTGCGACAGACCGACCAGCTACGGCATCAGCATAGCGATGACGTGATTAAGAGGGTGGGGCGGGGGGAGGCCCGGCGCGGAGGGGGCACGCGGGCCGTGCAACGGCATGCGCAGTGTCAGCAACATGCAAACTGACCGAGTTGACACTTGACGCCCGGTCATTACTCTTGAAATTTGACCCCGCTGGTGACCGAGTTTCCGGGGCACTATTACGCAATTCGATAATTTCTTTGCGTAACACGGCAATCGTAGCCTGCGAAACGTCAAACTTTCACAAGTACTCTAAGATGGGTTCAGAAGCCGTACGGAAATGACCTGCATTACTACTATACTGCTTTCTTTAAAATATCTTTAGACTGTTCGATATTCAAATAATACAAGAAAAAATAAATCTGACGTGACGTGACGTACTACTCATATTTTCAACTAAAATGAAAATAACAAACAACTTTTTACAATTCTACTTTCGTAACAGCAAAAAACCAACAAACAAATGAGAACAGTAATGGCGGCAATTAGATCCTCCGTCATGACGAATGTTTTTTTTTTTTAAATCATAGACAAACGAATGAAGTCCCTATCCTCATGTCACTCGAGATCAAATGTCCTGCGGTTTATGTAAAAAAAACATACCTACTGAATTGACGTTTCGTATCGATAACTATTTTAACATCTATGGATACTAGAATAGAGATCCCACTTGAGTTTTGACAGTTGTTCCAAATTTAAACTCATAACCTTACAATAATCGATACTGAAGGTGCTGCACGTTTTATTAACAACATACGGTAACATGTGACATGGCTTAAATTCAAAAGAAGAAATATTAAAGTACAGATTTTACCTACTACTACAGACAAGAAAATTCTCATAGTAAATTGGTTGCAATAATTTCGCATTCTACGACTAGAGCACATTTATATGCATAGATAATAGTAGATTGTATGACAAGGTGCTAAAATAAGCCATATTACCACGAGATGGTTATTTTTCCGAGTGGTAATATGGCTTTTAGACCAGAGTTATACACTCTACTTTTCACTTAGACTGCGAGAAAGTAGTGAAACCAAAGATTATCAATCCACAATCAATAATAAATTCCACAGCGAAAAGATTGTTCAATTTTGACGACCGCTTTAGCCTAGTTGATAGTGACCCTGCCTACGAAGCAAGAGGTCCTGGGTTCGAATCCTGGTAAGGGCATTTGTTTGTGTGATGAACACGAATATTTGTTTCTGAGTCATGGATGTTTTCTATGTATTTAAGTATTTATTTATCTATATAAGTATGTTTATCGTCGTCTAGTATCCATAGTACAAGCTTTGCTTAGTTTGGGACTAGGTCGATTTGTGTAAGATTGTCCGCATTTTTTTTTTTTTGTGGCGGCATGTTTTTTTTAATAAACTGTTTGCCACAGATAGAAAATATTGACACCACGAGTAAACACTACTTACCGTATATAGCCGGGTCCAAACGGCCGAGCGCTGCGGACAGCAAACGCTGCATAAGATAAAGCGAGATAGACAGCAGTGTATCCCGCTCAATCTAATAGCTTATGTCATGTTTGCAGGCCACCCCGCTTGAACGTCCTGGCAAGACTATGTATAGGTAATTAAAAACTAAAAAAAAATTTTTTTTCAACATTGGACACAATTGTATAACGAAGTTTTATACTAATTATACTTACATATAATAATACCTCATACGGAGGAATAGATTCAGGGTAGTTAAAAGGAGTGAAAATCACCCTAACCCTCACGCAGTAAAATAATCAAATGTGAATGAAAACGAAAATTCATGAATGGTGAATGGTGAGCAAGGTTAATGAAACGGTCAGCCCGATGGACCGATGATATCTGCCGAACAGGAACCAGGCAGTGGACGAGATTAGCACAGGTTCGAGGAGTGGCGTAATAAAGAGGAAGCCTATACTCAACAGTGGATGGATACAGGCTGAATAGATAGATTTATTTTTTATTATTTTATACAACGACGGTGGCAAACAAGCGTACGGCCCGACTGATGGTAAGCGGACACCGCAGCCTATAGACGCATGCAACTCCATACGAGTAACATGGGCGTTGCCGACCCTTGATATGTTTGAGGATTCGCTGTGTTGAGAGCTGAAGAAACAAATTCCCTCGCTCTCAACACAACGCGTCCTCGGGAGCTCTGGCGACCTTGCTCACCTCCAGGAACACAACACTACAGAATGGCGTTATTATATTTAGAATGAAAATTCGGGCATTCAAACCTCTTCCCCAACCCATACTAGAATGACAGTAGGTTGATCTCGTAAGCGCGTCAGGTAGATTTAATGTCACTATTTCTATAGGAAAATGAGAGTTCGGTTGTCCCAACGTGCGTTCGAATTTTTACGTGATCACCCCTTTGTACAACATTCGTTCAAAATAAAATTAGTGTCCCACAGAACGCGATTAGGTATTTGAGACAGCTCGGGTATTAAAAACCGCTCTGATCCAAAGATTAGCCTGCGGTTCTGCATAATTCATGGGGAGTAATGTGCTTCGCAGATAAAGACGTTCTTAGGGGGTATATTTGACTTAACGTACCGGTTTTATATCACACTAGCTTCTGCCCGCGACTCCGTCCGTATGGAACTCGTATGTATTGTAGCTCCATATAACATTTCACCCCCCATTTCACCACGTTAGGGGATCATTCTCGGGATTAAAACTATTGTATGTCCTACCCCGGGACCCAAACTATCTCTATGCGAAATTTCATCTACATCGGTTCAGCGGTTGAAGCGTGAAGAGACACACTTATCTCAGACAGACACACTTTCGAGTTTATAATATTTGTAATTTGTTGTGTGTGATTTTGCCGTTTGCGTTCTTTTCCATGTGCGTTTAGGGGCTAAGCCTGAGCTCAGCTACGATTTCGAGTGACTGAGGTAGCACATGCTGGCACAACTATCACATCACAGCCCACAGGATGACCCGCGAGCTTTGTCGCGGACGTGAAGGGTTTTCAAAACATTCTGCCATTTTTTTTTCTAGCTCATCACAACTTTCTCGACCTGCTGCCACGCATTTGATCATGTTGTCATGAGACGTAGGTGTATTGGGAGTGGGCTTACGGACGAATACTACGTTGGATTGGGCCGTCGGCCTCTCGTTTGTGGTGTGGGGTCGATGCGGTATGAGTAAGCTGTACCTACCGAGTTAGTACGGACTCTTTACTGTGCCTACATGTCGAGCTGCTTGCAATGCCGCGGAATGCGCGAAAGCGATTATAAAGGTGCTGATGCACTGGAGCATTCACCTGTAATGAGCGTTACAGGAGCGTTTTAGTGAGCATTTTAGGGAAACGACAGTTATTTGTTGTGAGCTTGCCGAGCCAAGCTATTTTTTATTGTTCTGCTTTAAACACATTTTTGCTGCCGCCACAGCATTTACTATAAAAAATAAAACAAAAAAATAAAAATTATTTATTTCAGACTACTATAGAATCCATATATGTGTTAATAAGACTTAAACCTATCGAAACTTGAGACTACAACAATACAACAAACAATAAAATAAAATTAAAATACTTGGGTAGGTAGAGCATTATAGTTGTAGCGAGCGGAGCAAACTATGCGGGCTATTATTTTAATATTCGTCAAAATGTTCGTTGCGATGTTTGGCTCTATGCATGGTTTTGTTCGTTGCTCAGTTCGACGGATATAAAATACTAAGATTAAACATCTCTTTTTTCGCGAGTGTGTAACCAATGGTGAACTACTAGTAAAACAAGTTGCATCTACTAATCAAGTATTTAGCAGACATGCTGACCAAGACACTTTATGGTCCAGAATAGGAATAATTGAGAGGAAAATATATTTTTTTTTTTTTTTATTACAATAACAGGTTACATAATATAAAGATTAACCTTATCTGCCAAACTGCATAACAGTTTGTTGGCAGAAAACATGAACCCTCAATTATTACACTGCGAAGCTGTTTATATATGTACCTAGCTTATAAATCATTTAAACTAATTAGGTATATTGAGATAATATCTACTTAATGCAGACTCGGTCGAAACGGAAAGGTAGCTGCCGCCGCACGCCCGGCTCGCTCCAGTGGTAGGTACTTACTTATTTATACCCTATTCCATATAATATCAGTAAGTATCAGTAAGTAGTAAAAAGTAAGTAACTAGTACATTATTTCCTTTTGATATCCTAGATAAACGAAGAAAAGTAGATGATTTCATCCGTTTAAATTGTAATGCTATATGGAATGAGATATTGTAGGTATTGTGATAGGTTGGTAACCTGCTCGAGTTGTGCGGCGACCCCGCCATCCGCG
Source organism: Epinotia ramella (assembly GCA_947578815.1). Classification (NCBI taxonomy): domain Eukaryota; kingdom Metazoa; phylum Arthropoda; class Insecta; order Lepidoptera; family Tortricidae; genus Epinotia; species Epinotia ramella. The sequence goes on from OX388219.1 coordinate 21,324,900, forward strand.
CCCGACCCAGTACCGCTAATTCAGTGCACACTAAAACTAGACACTAAAACATTTACCAATAATCATATCGATTTTCTTATGGGCACAAATAAGCAGTTTTAATCTAAACATATTCTTATTTTAGGTCTATATATGGACTATTTTTAACTGATTGCCTCAGAAAGAGGGCTACGTTTTGGTTTTTCGAGCCTATGTATGTACGAATAGGTATGAAGGTAAGTAGGTATGTGTTTATTTATATGGACAGGAATACATTGTAGGCATCAAATAGCCTATTGATTCGTATCTGCTGGACAATATCAATTAAGTACACCGATCGAGTCTGTCCATCAGCGCTTTCTTAAGCCTTTTTTTATATACAATCTTTGACACATCTTGGCAGGATCTAACATCGTCTGGGACACGATTTAAGATCGTAGGTATCAAGTATTTCCTGGTGCGCTTCCCATAATAATTGCAAACTTTAGGTACTATTAATTTTCGATGTGACATTTCTTTGGCAACACTTCTCGTCCGATACGAGTGTGTTCAAATAGAATTTATAAATTCTTAAAAGTTAGGACGGGAAGAGACTGTATCTCTCCCTTCTATTTTCTATAGACAGGACTATAGCCACCTCATTTGATATTTTTCATTGACTTACATACACTGTTGTCGTGTTTATTAATACAATAATAATATCACTTTAACTTGCATATTTCTTTATTTAACTTCATTACAAAAACTTGACCATTCAATCAATGGTCCGAACGACGGATAGGAAAGCGTGTAATTAACAAATGTTAAGATTATTTGAAACTTAAATCAGCGTTAGTCTCACACTCACTGGGTACACAATAATTTGGAAATGCCCATACGCGAACGAAGTCACGAGCGAAAACTAGTGGAGTATACCAGGAAAGATTTTGTCAAACATAATTTCCACATAACTGCGGATAAAATATTCATTTCGCAGCTGATAACCAAAATTAACAAATTTGCTTCAGGTGTCAGTTCGGGTAAATAATAATTAGTATAATTACCTACAGTTTAAAATTAATTAGGTAATCGGAAAGAAGGGCAATAATAAAAGGTGGTGCCAAAATTGGTTTTGCGGTTAACAAAATGAAATGCATCATCACGCGGGAGACCGCTGTATAATTAAATTTAGTGCTCCGAGGTTATACTTTACTAAATTATGCAATGTGGCGACATTTGCAAATAATTTTTAAGTACAATAATTAATTATTTATTGAACGAGGGAGCGAAGCGTACGTAGTTCTATGCTTCAGGGTGGGTCGAAAATCGTTTGTATGTCCCGCTTTCCATTTCCCGCTGATCTCCTCTACAGGTCACATTTCTCTACTGATTCTCGTGAAATTTTGGGAGCAGGTTCGTTAATTACAAAGAATTATTTTGACAATCACCTTCTGGAAATTCAAAGCCAATTTCTTTTTTAAAGAGTGGCTCACGGTTTTTACTGGTTACTAGTACCTAATAGGTTATGGTTGATTCGCAGTTTGGTCTATTCCTGGTAAAACTAATAATCATCATCATCATATCGCAGCCAAAAGACGTCCACTGCTGGATATAGGCCTCCCTCAAAGAGTGCCACAATGACCGGTCTTGCGCCACCCGCATCAAGCGGACTCCCGCGATCTTTACGAGATGGCATGGTGACAAGGTGCACTGATGCACCTTGTCACCATGCTATCAGAGAACCATTCCGCCTTAACGGCTATGGGTTCTACGTGCAATGTGCCCCGCCCACTGCCACTTAAGTTTAGCGATTCGGAGGGATATATCTGTTACATACATTGGTCCTGCTGCGGATAGCCTCATTTCTGATGCGATCACGCAGAGAAACTCCAAGAATGGCCCTCTCGAATATAAGTAATATTAATTGAGTATATCTTATTATTTCTATATCGTGAGGAAACCGATCTAATCCCAATAAGGTCTAGTTTTCCCTCTGGGTTGGAAGTTCAGATGGCAGTCGCTTTCGTAAAACTAGCGCCTATGCCAAATCTTGGGATTAGGTGTCAAAGCGGACCCCGAGCTCCTTTAGGGGCATAACCGGGAACAACGCTAGGAGAATGATGATATCTTATTATTTCTATGGTCGCAAGAGTTAGAATAACTCAGTCTACTGAGACCTTAAGGCGCGTTGCCGAATTCCGCTGCACCCACTATAGAAGCGGAATTCATGGCCATAGATTTTGTACAGAGTAGCTGCCGTTGGAATCACGCAGCGGAATTCGATGACGGAAATCATCGTGTTTGCGGCGAGCCTTAGTCTTAAACAAGTGCGTGTCTAACTCAAGCACCGAGGAGCTTTCCGTACAAACTTTCATAGAATTATTGAAAATCGTCACGGCTCATAGTGGAAATTACCGTTGTACAGCGCCATCTGCATTTTGGTACTTAACTTGCAACCTAGGTATGTTTGATTTTCTGCGATATTTTTTATCACGTGCACCGATTCCTATAATGATGTTTTTATTTGAGAGAAGGGTCATTAACAATAGCCTCATAGGTATTTGAAAAAAAAAATACAAACAAAAGTATTATATATTAAATTACGAACATAGTTAATAAATTATTATTGATAAATAAGTAAAATACGCTTGGAGAAGTATTGTTATATATTTCCTGTAATCCTACTTAATATTGTAAATGCGAAAGTTTGGATGATAGGATGTTAGTATGTTTGGATGGAACTTAATCACGCTTAAACGGCTCAACCGATTTGGATGACATTTTGCACGAAGATAGTTTATAGCCTGAGTTCAAAGAAGAATAGTTTTTATACCGGGTCCACGCAGACGAAGTCGCGAGCGGAAGCTAGTATTTATTTATGTTACCGTAAAATGGGGTGAGTAGAGGCAAACCTGACATACAAACCTCGATAACATTTTATTTTTACATGTGCAAACTGAATGGTGTATATAATAAAATAAGTGTTCCGGACGTTTGTATTTTAGTTTATTTTGGGTAGTTCCATTTCATAACTTTGACGATAATAAAATCACCTTTGTATGAAATCCCACCTCACCCCGTAGTCTCTCGTAATTGGGGTGAGATGGGATTTCATACAAAGGTGATTTTGGAAGATTGTTGGATCGTTTTTTTTTTATTATGAGTATAGCTCCATTTTAAATTGGAATACATTATTTTTGTAGCAGTAGCCTTCAAATCTCATCTCGAACCCCCTTTCATCCCTTCTCTCCCCATTCATAACCTAACTCTCCCCGCGAACCCTACTCACTCCATATTACTGTACTCTTAATAATAATAAAAATCAGCGTAACAATGCATTCGGTGAAACGTTTGTCGGTAGAATGAGGGACACCCAAAAATTAAAATCTCCATTTTTACTGAAGTTTCACCAATCCTATTGCCACCGATTTCCTGTATTACGAGGGCGACACTGAAAGTCTTTAGAACTGGCCACTTGTAATAAATATAATAAAAAAATAAGTTCAAAATTTGAAAATGGAACTCTTTATTATTCCTTCCGAGGAGTTGCCTACTAAAGTGAAGAGACGTCGAAGTTTGGGAAAAAAGATGGTGGCCTCGTTCTTCGGAAAGACTGGTCATTACGCAACAATTATTTTAGAGGATCAAAAAACAGTTACTGCGAAGTGGTACACTAACAATTGTTTACCACTTGTCTTGGAAAAAGTTCGAGAAAAACGGCCTCGCAGTAGGATCCTGCTTCACCACGACAACGCCTCATCGCACACCGCCAAGCAAACGATCGACTATTTGGCAACGGCAAACGTGGAATTACTGGGTCACCCACCTTATAGCCCCGACCTTGCACCTTGTGATTTTTATTTATTCCTAAAAATCAAAGAAAAACTTCGAGGAAAACGTTTTATGGACGCCGACGAAGCAGTGGCTGCGTTTCAAAAGGCCGTCGAAGAGACCCCTAAGGACGAGTGGGCAAAGTGCTTTTCTCAGTGGTTCTATCGAATGCAGCGATGTATTGATGTGAAGGGAGGCTATTTTGAAAAGATATAATAAAAGTAATAAGTTGCTTGATTGCTCAGTTTTTGATTTTCTAAGAACTTTCAGTTTGACCCTCGTACCCAACCCACCTATTATTAAACGCCAGTGTAATAATGAAGCATTCCATAAACCCACAGTCAGAACCGCCATCACGGTAGATAATCAACGTAATTTCGCATGAGATTCAGATGGGAGGTGACGGCACTTGACGAAGGTCGGCGTTCAGTTCTACTTTACACATCTCTTATCTTAGCTGATTTATATTTCGAATATAAACCTAAGAAGACAGTAATTGAGCTGAATTTGGAATGACGAGGGAACGGTGATAGGCGAGTTGGTTATTTTTGTTTTTTGTTATGGCTTTGCACATATTCGATAAGTGAGGTTTTTAGGGCGATGTGGTTAACCTTGGAGGCAGCTAGCGGTGCCCGGGTCTCGTAAGGGCAAATATTTTATCTGGTGACCGACTAGCGTGCACTTGGTTTGTTTGATCTGTGCATTTAAAAGTTTGCCACCTAGGTAGGTGGTCCATTTTTGAAGTGAAAACTTTTTTGAAAAAAAGGGGTTAAGGGTTTTTTTTTATACTGTTAATTAAAGCAAGCAATTCGTGAAAAGTTATTCCCTAACCATTCCAAAATATCAAAAATGCACAACGTTAATATTCAAGTTTTCACTTCTGCCGGCACTCCCGGAGTGCAACCCGGTCTTTTTTTTTTCTTTGGAAGGATACCGCACGGTGTCCTGGGCAGCAGCCACACTATTCAAAATGGTTTATTCGGTATCTTAAGTTAGGTTTTACAAATGTATGTGGCTGGCCCCTCCACTCTCCAGGTAAGTATGACAATACTTGTGTTAGGAGAAGCCGCTCCTCCCATCCGGAGTTATGCATAATTTGATACTAGTAGCTAATGATCCACCCTGCAGGCGGAGGTTCTGGCTGAGATATTTATTTATTTATTCAAAAAACAGTTTACACAGCTTTACATAAGGCACTGTGAAAAGCATACAATGTTATTTAAGTACTAACATAAACTTATAATAAGGATAATGTTAACAACTAACTGAAGACGGTAGGTCATCCATCGCCTCACATAACCTCTTACATTCATCACATATCATCTTCCAACTTCCTGCAAAAACATCGCAGTCAGGTGCTGACTTGAGCGTTGAAGCGTGTTTAGATAATCTAAAGCGCGAACCAGTGTACCTCAGTGCGCGCCTTAGGAACTGCCAGTAAGTCGCAATTACGTGATCTAAAATTAAACTGTAACTGAGACAGAGATAGCACGAAAAGGCGCACCAGTTGCGAGACCAGCTGGAGACAGTCGGAATCCCCACGTAATATTCGGCACGCCCCAGTTACGAGTGCATAATTACGCATAATTATTATATATATAGATAGATACCGTTCAAAACGGAGGGCCAGGAGAGAGCATAAATAAGAGTGTAATATACTGAGGGAGTGAGCACGAGATGCAGCAATGACCGCCCTTCTCCCGAGATGGAGGGCGGACCTGGAGTCCACGGCCGGCAGAACAACCATAGCGGCAATTTTGCCCCATGAGGTTTGTCGACTGCAAACGCGGTGAATTAAGTTTTCACCTGGTGCAGTGCAGGTCTTCACAGGGCACCTAGTAGGTAGTTCTAGTTTGAGACTGGTCTATTCTAGTGTGGAGTTCTAGGTTGATTCATAGCAAAATATGCCTTAACTGATGATGAAGAAATACATTAGTGCTTTTATTGGTTATCTTGTAAACCACCACGCTGCGCTCCAAGACTCAAATCGTTGATGTAGCTCGGAAAACGGCTAAGTTGAAGGGGCAGTGAGCTGGGCATGTCTGCCGCATGCCGAGTGAACTGGAAACCCTTCCGTTTTTGCCCTGCAATGGGACACTGCAGGGTCATTATAATAATAATAATAGCATAAGTAGTTCCTGGTTTATTTAACGTTGTGACAGACAGACGGACAGACTCGTTTTTTTACCTTTTTGGTGCCGGACACTAAAATTGGCGATGAAAGATTCAACTATAGTACATTGTTTATGACGACCGGTTAGTCTAGTGGGTAGTGACGCTGCCTACGAAGCTGAAGGTCCTGGGTTCGAATCCCGGTAAGGGCAAATATTTGTGTGATGAGCATGAATATTTGTTTCTGAGTCATGGATGTTTTCTATGTATTTAAGTATTTCTATCTACTATTAAATATATCGTCGTCTAGTACCCATAACACAAGCCTTATTGAGCTTACTATGGGACTAGGTCGATTTGTGTAAGATTGTCCCTTAATATTTATTTATTTATTTATTTATTGTTGTAAAGGCTAGAAAGTAGGCAATAGATGGACGAGGAGTTTTGCTATTGCACTTTTGGCCGAGACATTACATAGTGCTGTTCGTGCGATGTCCAACTAACCCCAGCTTTGAAGCCTGATTTCTGACCATCTTTTGCCACATTTCTGAGCAGTTGGCGTGAAATAGTTAATAGCACATAATAGGAAATAATACAGAACTTTTTTTGTTTTAAAATCGAACGGAACAAAAGGTATGCAATTCTGTTCCAATTTCGAATGATAAACATTCCATTGAACAGGAGGATGCCTTATCAAAGGCCTCAGGATTAATAAAAACATACAATGTTTCAGTTTGTCAGGTTCTTCACTGTCGACTACACAAATACATGTTATATCATAATTAAATCAAAATATGTAAGGTCAGTGATGGATCCATCGTTTGTTCCGCTGGCACTGTAGTGCACGGTAATTTATGACTTCCGCCGTTGTAATAGAGATGGAATCGGCATGCGTGTCGGGCGTTAATGTTTTATGTGACGTCACGAGAATTTATCGAGTTCACAGCGTGGGGCTAGAGTTCATAAATACACAGAAGTTTAACATTTTATCCACCTGCGCAACAAGCCGGATTAATGAAAATTCGGGGTGTTGCACCATGTATTAAATGGGTCAATCAAATGTTTCTTGTTGTTTTTCTGTCCCGGTAAGCTAAGAGACAACATTGACAGAGTTTCTAAGAGAAAATACTATAAATTGGACTCATATCATGCTAAGGAGATGCGTCATCATTGGAATGGGTTTACTGATATAAAAAACAAGTGCTGCATTTAAACTATTGGAGGTCGCATATATTATGTGTCTACTGGCCATAAGTAAGTAATCATTATTACGTCATGTCTGCCTCGATTTAAATATACTTTATCTACGCACATATCATTAGTGCTCTAAAATGCGTTCAGAAACCGTAGGAAATGACCAGCATTATTACAACCAATTTTACTATGAGAACTTTCTTGTCTGTGGTAGTAGGTAAAATCTGTACTGTAATGTTATTACATGAGTTTAAATTTGGAACAGCTGTCAAAACTCAAGTGGGTCTCTATTCTAGTATCCATAGATATTAAAACAGTTATCGATGCGAAACGTCAATTCAGTATGTTTTTAAATATAAACCGCACGACATTTGATCAAGAGTGACATGAGAATAGGGACATCATTCGTTTGTCTATGATTTAAAAAAACATTCGTCTTGACGTAGGATCAAATTGCCGCCATTACTTTTGTCATTTCTTTGTTGGTTTTTGCTGTTACGAAAGTAGAATTGTGAAAAGTTGTTTGTAATTCACATTTTAGTTGAAAATATGAGTAGTAGTGACTCCGAGAACGATATGCACACTCCGCCGGATATCGTAAATGCAGCCACGATTGCAACAAAGATATTTTACAGGTAGCACTATAGTAGCAATGCAGGTCATTTTCCTACGGCTTCTGACCGATCTTATAGTACTTATGATATGTGTGTAGATAAAGTAGTGTATGCAACTGTACATAATTTAGCCTTAAAACACTCGTGTGATCCTATTATGAAACTCGCTGACGCTCGTTTCATAAAACCACACTCGTATTTTAAGGCCTCTGATTATGTATCAGTTGCATAAACTACTATTAAGACCGTTTGTGTACGTTTCCATGTCACTTGCTGAAAACAAACAGACCACGAAACAACTAGCGTAACACTGAACTCTGCTCTGTAGTGTTGATTTATACACGATAAAGTAAATTTTCATTATAAACCCCATAAAATCATAGTTTCAAAGAGTGACCCAGAAGACGTAACCATGGCAACAAGCAACAAAAATAGTTGATCGGCCCAAATGGCCCTTTAGACTACTGCTCTGGCGAATCTGTTGTAGATTTACGGGTACAGGGCAGTCGGACGCGCCCATCTCTCACATCGCCGCCATCGAATCAAAAATTCCTACTGTAATTGTTGACAGAATTAGTCGGACATGACTCGCGCTGGAAAAATGTCCAGTGGACAATTAAAATTTACAACCCGTGAACATTCGGGTAACGTGATTATTTTGTCTTTTTTGTATTGCGCAGTGAGGACATGATGTATTGATGTGCCGTTGACAATATGTCCGATCACAGAAATACTGCTATAGAATAAATGAGCATTTCTAGAAAATTTTGTACCGATTAAGTATGTCAATTAAGACCACGTGCGAAAACTTGAATTTCGAGCCAACGTCGCCAAAGTCCCCTATTTCCTCCACCAAATCAAAACCATGCAAATAATTTGTGTAACATAGATTAACTAAAAATTACGCTATGTCCATAATATGCTCTGATTAAAATTTAAACCTGCAGCGAAACTGTTGGGGTTTGACGACGGAGTAGCCATTCCAAGCACTACCTAACTAAACTTCACCTGACTGTGCATTGCAGAGACGTGATTTATTATTATTATTTGTCATACATTATTATTATCATTAATAAAAATATGTTTTCCCGTTTTTTCTGATTTTGTTAGTTGACTAGAGCCGCTGGTAAAACGCAAAAAATAACTAAACTTACCATTGCCTACAGACGTAAAATGTCCGAAAAGTAAAAAAAAAACATAGAGGCATGGGACAGAAAAACATAGAGGAATATAGGGTGCGCGCGAGCCTGTCTGTATTTCCCCTTAAGGCACATTTTTTATTTTGCCCGATTGTCACCAGTTTTTTGGAGTGAAACAAACAATAACTTATTCGAATTAAGGTACGGTACAAACTTTTATAGAAAGGCTCAAATAACAAGACTCACGTAAAGATACAGTCACCAGTATTATTAGGTAATATCTGCTACAGTAAAACGCGTATAAATATAGCTATATATCTGACAAGACTGTTTTATTTCTAGGGTCGTTAGGAAGTGTCAGATATTTTTGCCAGCTATGATAGAAATATTAATGCTGGTGAGTGGTGACTGTACCTACATTGTTTAACACAGACGGTAAGAAAACTAAAATGATGGCATCCCACTCTATCATGTAGCTCATACTATTTCCCGTGCGATTATTTATTCAGGATAACAAAAATTTGGCAACCTAGGTTGCCAACTGATGTCTGAAGTTCAAATACTTAATGCCTAATTGAAATTTATGTAAAATTAAATCTGGCCATTAAACTTGTGAAGCTTAATTGGAAATTCATTTCATATTTACGATAATATCCTGTCAGAACCAATAAAAAAAACCTATTGTTCAATTTTGTTTAGAATAAAAAAAAACGATTGTTTTACAGCATACATAAGTCTCGCTTTGCAACTAATTATTTTAACAGGGTGAAAGAAACATTAAGAAAAAACATAAATTAAATGAGTTTTGTAATTTTCACTTTACATGCGTTAAAAAAAGGGCTCTGATTAATTCATCTCCCATCGATCATTGTGGCCACGTTTCGTACCTACCAGAGAGTTAACATTTTGTTAGCAACAGAAAAGTGTTCGAGTAAATCACTCGAATCGAATAATATAGAGGGTTCAATCAATCATGAAACGTTCCACGTATATCCCATTGCTCAGAAATGTAGACCTTATGTTCGCGAAAATACGCTGCAAAGCATAGCGTTACGTGTCTCACGCATTTACAAGTCGGTAATGGGATTTGTATAGGATAGTGCGGCGTATTTGTACATTTGTGACGCGTTGTAGGGCTGCAGTCCGCCGGGACCCCCCGGATCACCAGCAGTTTTGTTACTGAATTAGAGATTTTTACTTGTTTTTTTGTATAATTTTCTAATTTCTGAGTATTTATTTGAGAAAAGCACTACATACCTTGGTCGGAACTAGGGATTTCCTGCCTTGTATTACTATCCGTCTATATCACAATTGGCATGCACACGCTTCCTTCCTGGCCGATGTAGTAATGTCCCATTTAATACCCCGACGGTGGCAACAATACAATGGCCTCCCTGATGATAAGCAAACATTGTTGCACCTCAGAGAAACCGCAAGAATGAGTATTGAGTTGCGGCTTAGGTAAGAGATAGATTTCCCACTCAACAGTCTCAACACAGTATATCCTCGGGAGCTGTGGGGACTTTTCTCACCAGGAGCACATCACAACATTGGTACGAATACCTACATAGCCAGGAGAGGTGTTATTATGGCTACGGTTTTCAGTAAGGCTACTTCAAAGTTCAAACATGAGTATAGCATAGATACTGCTGCATTTAGCTGCTAATAAAGGAATTATAGCTAGCTCGCGCCTTACAATAGATAATTTTTATATGAAAATCCGGGAGAAAACGTTTTCCACTAACTAAATCTTAACAAATCACTATGATTTTGATGTCGATCGCTTCAAGCTTCTATAGATTTCGCTTAAAAAAAATAGTTAAGTATATATTTTGAGGTGCCTATAAATTTAAATTTATTACAAATTTTGAAAAAAGGAAAAGCTGTAAACCTAGTCATTCATTGTGTCAATAACGTACTAATAAATCACTGTAATTGGAAAATAAATATTTAGAAGTGGAAAAACGTTTTCTCTTTTTGTATGGACGGGAACGTAGTTTTCCAAAGTATACTTCCCTCTTAGCGAAGCAGCCTCGGCTTCGACAAATCATAATAAAAAAAATAGAAACGGGACCCGTTTTATATCAATCTCACTCTCTCTTAGCCATTTTTTCACAACCGCGGTCACGGCAGATGCGATTGTTTCGCTGTTTGCACTTTAATGCACTTTCCAACTTGACTGTACAAAGCAATTTACGGTTTTGTATACCGTTTCTCTAAAATCGACTATAACTGTCCTTCAACAAGGTTGAAATTGAAAAGTGATGGTTTAAACTCCCCGTTGGGAAAGTTTAGTTCACAACGAAAGTACTCCACCGACAACGTTAACTTCGTTTTCTTGGGCAAGCGAGTTTAAGTTATAACGTTTTGGTTCCGTAGCTATGCTAAACATGAACATTGGGATATAGATTTTAGATTTCGGTTTAGGTTTTTTTGTTTCACAAAATACAGTTAAATAAATAAATAAATAAATATTAGGGGACAATCTTACACAAATCTACCTAGTCCCATAGTAAGCTCAGTAAGGCTTGGGTTATATATATAAGACGATATATACACGATGATTTTACATCCGTGATCAGGAGTCTAACAATATTGATAAACAGCCAAAACGGATTTGAATGGATGAATTCTCATGAAACAGTGATTCAATTGCATGAGAATCTCATGCAATTGAATCACTGTTTAGTTAATTAATTTAATGATAATGTTAATATCCACTGAATGTTTGGTCACCCTACATTTCTTGAAGTTAAGTAGACACATCAAACACATACGTCAAATTTTCGCAAACTACCGTTAGGGTGTCAATGATTTTGGATTATAAAGTGATTGCTTATTCAGTTTTATTCATGACTACGGAATAGTATGGCCTCACCGACCTGATTGACTGAGTCAGAAAGTCGCCATAGCAACTCCTAGTTACACGATCAATTCTCCTTGTTTGGAAAGAAACCCTCTTAGTTAAAGCACGACGCGACGTAATGACGCGTAGTAAGAGGCAACCAGGCTCGCGGTATTTGAGATCCCGAAGTAGAATCGGCTGCCTCGTGACAATTTTTTTTTAATCCCTCCTTTTTCCACCCCTGGCCAAGTTGGCTCAATTTGGGTTGTCCAGGGCCGTTCCACAACATTTCGGGAGCTAAAATACCGTGAGCCATTCGGTTGCGTCTTGGATACTGCAACTACGTGTCATTGTTCTGAATATCTTAACAAGAAGTTGACAACAATGCAAAAAAAATATAGTTGGCTATAAAAGCTTGTACTAAAGTTGATTTTTACTGAAACTTATTTGTTTGGGGACCCCTATAAAGTCAGTAACTCTTCACTGCACTAAAACGGTACATTTTCACCTTCACCTCATCCAAATTTTGTACCCGCGAGGGATAACGCACCTATTGCTTGAAATATACAGGATGTTAACGGGGTCATGATCCGGAATGACAAAAAGCGAATAAGATGATCATACTGAACAACCTTTCCCATGGGACCAACCACGAAATCGCAAAAAAAAACCAGGTATTCCATACATAACTCTCAATTAAATCGCAGTTAACTCACAGTTAACTCTTAATTGGCTCTTTTTTTTTGCGATTTCGTGGTTGGTCCCATGGGAAAGGTTGTTCAGTATGATCATCTTATTAGCTTTTTGTCATTCCGGATCATGACCCCGTTAACATCCTGTATACCTATCCTAGGATGGATTAAATGTTGACGTGAAAATACGTTTTAAAACTAAAAGCATTAATTCGAATGCTTATTTAAAGTCTTTAGTAATCGCAAACATATTTAAAAAAGTATATAATCGTAAATATGACTAATATACCTTCTCCGTTCCGTCGTGGGTAAATACTATGAAACGGGATCCTCACATCTGCCGACGTTGCCGGCGCGTTTAGCACGCGTTTTGCTAAACACGCCGGCCACGCGTGTGCTCATGAACAGGAACCGCGAATCGGTTCGAAACATGTCGCACGATATTAGACCTCAAATACGGGAGTTGAGTTTCATAATACATTCATATATGTAGATAGATAGATAGATACATTCTTATTCTTATCCACAACATACATGGTTAGGACTAAAATTAAATACAAAACCATGTGTCGTGGCAGAGAATAGGCGCTGGCTCACCATAATGATGTGGCTAGCCACATAGCTGGTATTCTGCCAGGACCTTAAACTTAAATATATCTGAGGCGAAAGTTTTCTATATAAAAATGTTAATATAATGTCTTTATCAAGCTATACCTATTTAGAATATTTTAAAATACCTCCCCCCACCTCCCATAACCGTTGAACCGAAGGGTACAGCCTTCGTAAATTGCATAATGTTTCAACATACTTGTATCAGAAAGGTAATTCCGCGCGGTATAACGGCGGCGCCCTGAAATGTAAATATAATCGACGGATGGCTCGCGACTCGGCTCAGGGAAATTGACTCGCGAATCCAGCTTTAAGACGGATGTCTGTTACACCGACGCGTAAGGTATCTGTAATGTATGAAGGTACGTAGATACGAAGGTACCTATATATCTATCGTGATTCGTGTTGCATTCCGGTGCGCCCTCTGTATGCCGATTTAGTTCGTATGTGACTGGTCATATATATCAGTATCCTCCAGCACACGGCTATAAGTTATCACAGCACGGCCCGCGAGCTGTCATTGATATTCTCACGATTGTTGGCGCATATCGCAGTGGCTATCCCCGCTGAAATCGGTCCAGGGTGTCAAAACAGCGTTTAAAGTTGACGTGCCATCCGAATGGAACGATCGTGAATGTAAAAAATATAAAAAATCAACGTCCTTCCAATTGGAAGGGTCCATCGAAATAACACACGACTACGAGCAAGTGACAGCTACGTAGTGTGCCCGTGGATGTTGTCAAACCTTCCATTTGGATGCACCCATTTAAGAGCACGGTCGACTCAAGTCAACTCTCCATACAAACGTAGTTTGGTTGTAATTTTAAACGGTATTCTGGAATAACATTAAACTTTCATATACAATGGAATGCACTATATCTAGGTCAGAAACTACTTTCTGGTGCTATAAATTACCAATAAAGAAAAAAAAAATATTGAAAATGCAGCGGTCAGAGACTGTATGAAAAACGTTCTTATCGATCAATTTTTTTATTTTTATTTGAAGCAATGGAAACTAGTTTCCAACCTAGATACGGTCGACCCTATTGTGTATACAAAATTTCATGTTATTCTAGGATGTCGTTTTTAAGTGAGAACCAAACTACGTTTGTATGGAGAGTCAAGCGTCCTGGCCCTTAACGCTCAGACAAACGGCGCAGCGTGGTACCTAGGTGAATGCCCCGCTCAAAATAAAATTACAGTATTCGAGACGGTGCAACAGCCGCCCGGAATAAAGCGAAAAGTTTGGTATTCACGTAGTTTTCGACGACTGAATTGCTGACTCCTAAAAGTATTTCAAAATTGCTTCGTCCATATCCCCGGCGGTTTGCAACTTTATTAGATAGTTTTTTAAAAACAAAATTCACTTGAGTATTCTTTGGATCAAGAGACGGAAGTTGACGGAATTTAAACGATATGATACAGAGAATGGATATAATGGAAAAATAAACCATTTTCGTCTGTAGCCCCCGACAGGATTAGAACCTGCGACCTTTCTATTAACGCTAGACTGCTCTACCAACTGAGGACAGTGACGGGAGTTGTATATTTTTCAATTATATTCCCGATAAGACTAGCCGCCCTCTCACAGGTCGCAGGTTCGAAACCTGTCGAAGGCTACAGACGAAGATGGTTTATTTTTCCATTATATTCTTTCTCTGCATCATATCGTTTATAAAAATGATCGGGGTAACTTCCAGGGTAAACAAAAATATTTAATTAAAAAAAAAGACCGGGTTGCACTCCAGGAGTGCCGGCAGAAGTGAAAACTCAATAACATTGTAACAGTTTTTCGATCAGGTCACGTGACATCTTACGGTGTCACCCTAAAAATGAATTTGACGCAAATTTATAAACAATTATCAATTACTTAGGCGGACGGGCCCGTCGGCGGGCCGACGGGCGGCGGCAAACACAATACCAATTTGTTTTTGCCATTGCCAAATATTATTTAAAAAGCTCTTAGGAATATTCTTATCTCTTTAGGAATAACCTCTAAATTCGAACTATTCGAATTTGCAAGAACAGCAGATGGCGGTGGCGAGTTGGCGACCAAAATATCAATTTGCTTTTGCCGTTGGTAAATATTTTTCTAAGCTTTATCTGTTTAGGAATAACGCCCAAATTCGAACTATTCGAATTTGCAAGAACAGCAGATGGCGGTGGCGAGTTGGCGACCAAAATATCAATTTGCTTTTGCCGTTGGTAAATATTTTTCTAAGCTTTATCTGTTTAGGAATAACGCCCAAATTCGAACTATTCGAATTTTCTCAATAGCAAAACGGTGAAGGATGCGTAATTACAAATTTATTTGCAGAATATGCTATTGCAAAAAGTGTTTAACGGATTTATACTCTTACGAATAGCGTTCAGTTTTGAATGAAATCGAATCGGCTAGCAGCAAAAAGTGACCTCCTTCACATCTGACGTCACAAAACTGTCGCGTATTTAACAATTTTTCCCCATCCCATAAAGTGCTCAGCGCCGCTAAAGAAGTTTTCACTTCAATAATTTGTTTTGTGATTAAGGGGTATGACGGAATTTGTCCATGCGGATTGTGCGTAAACATTCGAATTTCAACGGTCTTTGACTACGACGGAAAAACGTTTTCGACTGTATATTAATCTCATACCGGATGGGTGGTGGTGACGATGACGTCACAATGTGGAGCCATAATAACCGGCAATACGTAACAAATGTGTGTATGTATGAAGACCTCACCAGACGATCTTTAAAACAATCGTCAAATAGAAACTATGATAATTGCTGAACCTGCTTACAAATTTTCACGTTGAGAATGATTTGATTGAGAAATGCGACCTGGACAGGAGGACATGATGCAGAAACGGAGAACCTCTTTCGCTCCGCTCGTTCGTTAAATGAAAGCCGACACCAATACGTCGCCGAAATCATTTATTTAATTTACTAGCTTCCGCCCGCGGGTTCAACGACAAAACTATCCTATATTTTAATTCAGGCTATAAACTATATCTTCGTGCAAAATTTCATTCAAATCGTTGAGCCGTTTAAGCGTGGTTGAGTAACAAACATCCAAACTTTCGCATTTATATAATACTAGCTTCCACCCGCGACTTCGTCTGCATGTACCCGGGATGAAAAACTATCCTTCATTTTAATCCAAGCTATAAACTATCTTCGTGCAAAATTTCATCTATTTCGGTTGAGCCGTATACGCTTGATTGAGTAACAAACGTCTAAACATCCAAATATTATTAATAGGATTTCGGAAATGTTCCTTACAACGAGAAACGGGGTAAGTAACCCAATGAAAAGGAAATTACAACTTCGTACAAAAACTTGTGAGGTAAGGAGCGTGCATCGATGCAAAACTTTTTACTCCATATGTCCACCGACACAGACGTCCAGTGGCAAGCTAGTTCACTCACTTTATCAACCGCTGAAATGCTAACACTATAGAAAACATCATCATCATATTTCTAGTCTATCGTTTTTCCCGGTTGTTTCCTGATGGAGCCCGGGCTTTGGTAGCATCCGTTTTTCCGAAAGCGACTGCCATCTGACGTTTTAATCCATTAGGCTTTTTTGGTTTTAGACCGATTTCCTCACGAAGTTTTCCTTCACTGCTTCACTGCGTGTAAACTGCTCTTTACTAAGTTGAGTAGATTTTATTTTCTTTCATTCGGCTCAAATGCAAAATGGTCAACACGAATTGACTGTTTTGAAATTGGACCAAAAGTAGAACCATCAAAAAGGAATTAGGTAAATATGCAGCTGCGCTTTTTTTAATAACTATTTAGTATTTATTTTCTTGGTTCAAAATTAATCTAACCCATTTTTTTCCCAGTATGAAATGAAATAGGTTTATATTGAAATATGTACGTGCAAAGTGAATGTTGATTTATTTAAATTAATAAATTTAATATGAAAATTGACCATTTTGTACAAAAGTTCTTTATGGCGTATTTTTGATTGGTCATATTGTTGGAGTGTAGGTACAGACTTTGGTTAAGCCATTTAGAGCTCACTTTGTATTAGACACTTCAAAGTTTAACTTTTAAAAAACCTCAATGACTTGGCTTAACAATTAGAGCCTTATCACACTTGCGATTTCCAAGCGTATTTTGTATGAAGGCGATCACGCAGCGTGTTCGCCGCGACTGATAATTGTATAGAAAATACGCTCGCAAATCGCAAGTGTGATAAGGCTCTTAGAGTCCTTGGCCGTAGTACGCAATTCCATATGAACGTATTTCTTGCGACCTATATCAAGTAGACGTTATTAAGTTTGTAGCATCATTCAGGCTGGTAAATTTTCCATGTCGAGTATTTTCAAATTGACATTATTCAGATTTGGTCCGATCGTTTATTTTGAGAAGTGACAATTCTGACTCCCTCCACCCATACTTTGGGGAATAAAAACAGTTTGGGAACATAATCCATCAGAGGCAGCCACGCACCGACAGTGATGTATTAACTTTAATCATTCAGCCCTATTTTGTTTCCGAGCCAAAGGACTTTTAGGAATGCTACTTAATGGATGACGGCTGAATTGTCAAGCGTCAGTATTACACTGTTGTGCTAATATTTGTGTCACCCTTAGCGATGTGCCGTTCCCGGGAATATCCCCCAGGTGGGAATATTTCCATGATCATTGCCGGGAATATTCCCATACGAATATACGGAAATTGTGTATGTTTACACAATTTCAACATAACACAATAGGAAAAAAGTCTCAAAAAAAATGTAGGTACTCATACAAAATATGAAAATATTCACATATTGCATGGTAATTCAGAGAAGGATTAGTACAAAAATGCAGTTTTGGCGACTAGCATTTTATTTATCGGGGCACTATTAATTACTTTTATTATAATTTAAATTTTCCTAATTTTTATTTCAATCTTCCCCTGTTGTGGGAATATTCCCAGGAACAAGGGAATATTCCTGAGAAATTCCCATCCGGAAAATATTCCCATTCCCTGGTATATTCCCCGGCATGTCAAGCAAAAGGTCTCTCTCTGCCGATGTCAATTCTAATTCCCAGCTCAAAAAGAGGGGAGTTATAAGTTTGACGTGTCGGTATGTTTGTTTGTGGCATTGTAGGTCCTAAGCGAATGGACCTATTTTAATGTGGTTTTTTTTTGTCCAAAAGTTGACGTGATTGAGATGGTTCTTAAGTACATTTCAACTAAACCCGGTTTTGAGATATTGAACTTTGAAATGAAAATGTCAGGGGTCGAGTTTTGTAATTCCAATGAGTAAGTAGGTACTCTATGTAGCTGTGTGTAATCATTCACGTCAACTCTCCTGCCGATACCTAAACGACCTCAAGATTAAAGTCACGTGCTTTACCGCGCGCTACAGTGGCACTCATATTACCTAAAAACATTTATTTCGGACTTTAAATCCATCATTTGTTAGTAAAGTTATCCCCATAAGTCTTATTTTACTATAAGCCTGATTTTAGCCCTAAAGCTTTTAATTTAGTTTGTAAATTTACCGATATTCCTACCCTTTTGCCCTTAATGAAAGTTTTCTGCGTGGGATAATAATTTGTCGCGTGGGATGAAGCTGGTACACGGTAAAATTATTATTAACAGTATATTCCCTATACGTCAACACCGTTGTCTCAAAATTACCGCGAGCGACGCAAACTCGTAGTCTACTTTTTTGATTAACGAATATTTGTAGCGCTTCAACACCTGGGGCCGTAGACAAGGTTACAATCGACAAGCGCTAACGCTAACTAATAAAATGTATGGGAATGACAGATGTTAACGAAAAGTGTTTCGTCGGCAACCTTGTCTAGGCCCCCTGCCGCGCCGGCTTGAGAGTGAGTCCCCTGGATGTGGGACTGGACAAACGTATCCACGCACGTTGCGTTGCGTCCCACACCAAGGCCCTACCCAATTGTATTTGGACGTATTTATGCACAAGGGAACCAACCCACACAATGATAGTTTTGAGAAAAAGAGGTTTTTGTTAAAAAAGTGTATACAAAAAAAAATCTCATGTTTTTTGGCAAAGTTGGAGTGCCAAGCGTTGTAACATGGTATTGTTGATATTTTTTTACTTAAACATGCTAAGAAAATGTAGTTTTAAGTGTAGTTTTGTCTTGAAAAGGCAATGGTTCCTTTTAGCAAAAATATATAAGTGAGGGTTGGTACCTTGTTGATTTAATAGGGACTATAAACAGGTATACAAAAAAAATATATACGCTAGTTTGAATGTACTTTATCAACAAAATGTTTACAATACAAAAGTTATAAAAAATCAGAAATAATATTATTATTTAATCTAATCCTTCTCAAACATCAACGCTTTAATTAAAAAAATAAGAGAAAGATTTTATCACAAAGCTTTCTTAGTTCTCGCTAGTTTCATCCTCCACTTCAAAGTCAGGTTCACCCGAAAAGCCCTCCAGATCATCCTCGATGCTTTCGTCGGGAATTAACAGAACGTAAAACTCGTGATGGCCCTGTGGAATCAGATGAAGAAGGCTCTTCAGGTCTTTAACTTTGCGTCGGCAACAAGCTTTCCTGATGGCCAAAGTGGTTCCATTAACTGCTTGGTAATAATTGATGATGCCCTACCCCGAGCACTTTTTTCATAATATCTACTTCCTTAAATTCTTCAATGAAGTTAGATCTCATGTAAATTTGAAACATTTCATGTTTTCTAAGCTCTATTTCTTTTGTGGGCAGCCATGATACTTTCGTTCCATCTGTACTTCTCTTTTTCTATTTGTAATATTCTTCTCCAACATTAATGAGGACAAAAATTCTTTCGGATCCATGCGGTGGTGTCCTGTCATGGCATTTTTTTTTCTTGCAAGTTTTTATTATATTCATATAATCTTCCGGTGTATAAATTATTTGTAGCCATTTTAAAGCATTCACTATTTTTCCGAAATCTGTATCATTTGGAAGAAAGCTGTGTCCTAATCCCAATTCTAGATATCGTAAATTAATCTGTTCAAGCATTGGATGTTCATTTAAGATCGCTTTAAGCATCAACACAAGCTTTATATTCCGATTTTGGCCGCTACATGAATCGCTCCATAAAATAAGACGATCCCATTCATGTTAGCGAAAATATTACCAATAGAAAAAAATTTACAGAAGTTGGAAGAGTTTTTAAGAGTTTAAGGAAGTAGATATTATGAAAAAATGTAATATTCGGGGAAGGGTCTCATCTAGTATTACCAAGCAATTAATGGAACCACTTTGGCCATCAGGAAAGCCTGTTGCCGACGCAAAGTTAAATATCTGAAGAGCCTTCTTCATCTGATTCCACAGGTCCATCACAATTTTTACGTTCCGTTAATTCTCGATGAAAGCTTCGAGGATGATCTGGAGGGCTTTTCGGGTGAACCTGACTTTGAAGTGGAAGATGAAACTAGCGAGTAACTAAGAAAGCTTTGTGATAAAAATTTTCTCTTAATTTTTTTATTAAAGCGTTTGATGTTTGGGGAGGATTAGATTAAGAGAATAATATTTCAAACATTTGCAGACCTTTTGTATTGTAAACATTTTGTTAATAAAGTACATTCAAACTAGTGTGTATATTTTTTTATTAAATCTACAAGGTACCAACCCTCACTTAAATGTTTTTGCTAAAAGGAACCATTGCCCTTTTAAGAGAAAACTACACTTAAAACTACATATTCTTGACATGATATCAACAACAAAATATCAACAATACCATGTTGTAACGCTTGGCAATCCAACTTTGCTAAAAAATATGGAAAAAAAATGTATAGGTACACTTTTTACAAAAACCTCTTTTTCTCAAAACTATTATTGTGTGGGTTGGTTTCCTTGTGCATAAATACGTCCAATTATGTCAGATCGTACGACTTTGATCTTTAAAGCCTTTTGCATGTAACTTACATTTGGGTAATGTGTAGGTTGGTTCCATTTGGTACAAATACGTCCAATTTCGATTATGCAAACCAGATTCAATGAAGTTGGTTCCTTACTTTATATAAACTAGATTATTTTAACCAGGAACCATGTGATGTGGATCTTTGTGAAAGTGTTAACTTTTGCAGTTTTTATTATGCAAACAAGAACCAACCCGCATGGACTCTTATGAAGTAAATGAAACGTTACTGTAACGGTGAACCACGTGATATGGATCTTTTCAAATAAATATAATGTAAAATTAGCAAGTTACCATACAGCATGGATCTTTTTAAAGTTTTATGAAACAATGATAATGTGGTTTGATAACTTTATCAACGGAATCTTTTCATATGTCGAATGATCTTACGACTTTGATCTTTATGTAGGGGGTATAAGGCACATTTTTAAAGCCTTCTGCATACTTAACTCAATTTTGGGTGATGTGTGGGTTGGTTCCCTTCTGCATAAATACGTCCATTTTATGTATTGTTGTTTCGTTTATCAACATATTTTATTATTAATTTTATTATTCTGCTGATGTTAGTAGATGATTATGCTCATTCACTTTATGTTAGTTTATAGGTATTTTAAATTTATATTTTTCAGATTGTGTATTATAATAATTAGTATTCAAATAATTTTGTTATAAATATTGAATTTCACTGTAATCAAATATCAAATATTATAATTTAGTGTAAGTTTTGCATGCCATATACTGGCGGAACATACATACATGTAATTTTACTACCACCAAGATGTCAATTGTACCACCTTTGTGTACGTTTTAGCAAAATAAATGATTATAATTATGATTTCATGTATTTTTTGCTCACTGATCTCTGTTTCTCACGGTTCACTGGTAGAGAAAGCCTTGTTGCATTAAATCCGGCCTTTGTACTTATTTTATTTGAGCAATTAATTTTATATAAATAAATAAAAAAGTAAATTGACTTAAAACTGGTCATAATTACAATTGTACATACTCTTGACAGATCAGTCGTGGTCGTTACGTTGATAATTACTTGCCTCATCAGACGCCGCCATTCATCCTTCACGGCTACCTTTTTGGTGCTCTCATCATAATCATCATCAGCCTGTAATCGCCCACTGCTGAGCATAAGTCTCTCTTCGAGTACGCCACTTATCCCGGTCCCGTGCTAGTCTCATCCAGAAATGACCCGCGATCTTTTTACGTCGTCAACCCATCGAGTTGGCGGACGACCGACGCTTTTTTTTCGTAATCGTGCACTTACTCACTATACTGTTCTCTATATACCATGATATTGAATGATTATTACACGAGACATAATACCAGCGCAATTTGCGTGGTTCAAACCAAAGGGGACTCTTACCGCATCAGTTAAGGCTCACATCGGCCTGGCACGCTTTACACATTAGTTGTTTGTCAGTGAGACGAATGTTGCTCATATATCTTGAACGTGTCGTGGTTTGAGTAAATAATTTGGTTAGGTGTAGACGTGACATTTCATATCCTGTAAGTACCTGCATTTGTGACTTGGTATTTACTAAGTATTTCGCAGGTATTTTGGGGAGGTCTTCGTCAGCCGGAGGGTCATAGGTGATGGGTGGAGGATGGAGTTCAGTCGAACAGCGGATATCAGAGCGTACGAAAATTACTATGAAGAGATAAGGAAACTGTAGGTATTATTATTATTATTATGTGGGCCTTAATATGCCGCTTCAGGAGATTGCAGATTTTTTGGGCAGTACCTCCTCTGAAGCTACGGTGGCCTAGTGGTTCAGGCATGCGGCTGTCAAGCGGCGGTCGTGGGTTCGAATCCCGGCTCGTAACAATGAGTTTTTCGGAAGTTATGTACGGAACTAGCTTCCACCCGCGACTTCGTCTGCGTGAACCCGGGAGAAAAACTATCATATGTATGAATCCAGGCTTTAATTAAACTATCTTCGTGAAATAAATTCATCCAAACCATTGAGTAACAAACATCTAAACATCCAAACTTTCTCATTTATAATATTATAGTTGGATTTTTGTAGTTTTAAAATACATTGTCAGCACCTTGAACTTTAACAATAGGCATGGTGCCTCATATTCAAATTGACAAAATGGATAGTAACATTAGTAACCCATCAAATTATCGTATTAAAGTATAAATTATAAAATATAATTAAAATCATAAAAAGATAGAATACTTACGCTTTTATAGAAACAAAATTTTATGACAACTTATGTACTTAAACGCAGTATTTCGTGACCGAAACAACAATTTACCTGATTTTCCATACTACGATTATTACAAATGTACAAATGTGACGTCATACTTGTATAGACACACAGTATGAAGCGTTTTGCGCTGCCGCCAGCGGACGCTTTATGTTCTTTAATTGTAGTTGCTCCCATACAAACATTTGTTCCTCTCCAAAAACTGGTTCGAATGACGTCACAAAAAAATCTTAGTCATCATCCCTATTCACCGAGCAACAGAATTATATTGTTTTACTTTTTGCCATATTGCTCAACATAAAGTGGCCACGTTATACACTAGTGCAGGGGTCGGCAATCTTTTAGCAACCAAGGGTTACATAGGAGCTAACAAAATCATGCGGGCCGCACTTTTTAATTATTTGTAACATTATCTAAAAAAAGGCAAGTCAAAAATTCTGAATTCAACGACCTTTCCATACGAAACAGCCAGGGAGGCTCGCGGACCGTAAGCAAGGGTCTGTTGCCGACCCGAGGCAAAATGGTAAATACCTTACCTAATTTGAAAAATGTTTTTTTGTCATAAATCGCTTAGCTTCACAAGATTGGGGACTAGCACAAAAACCTCGCGTGTGTGGACAATGAACACAGGAATAAAGGCTCGTGTTTGTTTGCGGTTCATCATGCGTGCAATGGGGGACGGCTATGATCACAGCTTAGTTTATTAATTATGATTAGTTTTTAGGAAGAAAGACATAGCGAGGAAACCGGTCTAATCCCAATAACGTCTAGTTTGCCCTCTGGGTTGGATGGTCAGATGGCAGTCGCTTTCGTAAAACTAGTGCCTATGCATCTTGGGATTAGGTGTCAAAGACCCCGGGCTCCTTTAGGGCAGAACCAGGATCAACGCTAGGAGGACGGATGGAATAGTTTTATTAGGGAATTAAATGGTAATTAAAGGTCTGTTTAGACCCTTAAGATTTAATTATGGTTTACTATTGAATTGCCGACAAATATTTAATCGAATATTATTTCAAAGACGTTTCAAGTATTTTTATTTCAACGACAAGTCATTGCGTCGAGGACTCGATACTAGGTAATTTGAATCGAGGTCTTTTAATTGGTAGTTGACTTATTTCAATAAAATTCATGTCATGGCTTTTCATTTCGGGTTTTTTGAATTGATTTTTTTACATGTAATAATATTTATTCCGTATAAAATTATTTCGGATCTCGATCTGAATCCCTAACGTTTTTTAACCTATTTTGCCGTGCAGCGAGTCGACGCCACCCCGCTGCGCGGGGTGTCTATTTCTGGTCTGAGGGACACAAGTGAACTCTAACCTATTATATTAGTACCCCATTATAGTAGTTTTTAGCCAGGACCCCACTGAAAATCAGTGCCATGGCTTGTCGTGGCAAAATGCTGAGTGAGGCTCCTTTTAGCGTCGCTTGTTCGATATGTTTTGTGCAAGATTCGCCAGCACGGTCGACTTGAGTCGACTCTCCATACAAACGAAATTTGGTTCTCATATTAAAACGGCATACTGTAATGCCATGAATCTTTATATATACACGGTGAATTTGAGTAACCCGACAGATTTTAACCATGGCTTCCAGAGCCTAATAGGAGTAAAAAAAGTAGTATAACTAATGGTCTAAAACGGCCTAGTTTTCGAGATATTAATTATTAAAAAAAAAATACACATAAAAAATTGTCAAGTATAACACACCCTAAGGACGTGACGTAGCCAGATGGATCTGACACATTCATACGCAAGACTACTACCTGCTGATTTCCGGCCAGTCTGTTTACAAATCAGTGAGCTTAGATATTTAATTTTTTTAATTTTTTATTTTTATTTATTTTTTAAATTTTCTCTTTCACTCCTTTAACTAAAGATTTGTTTACAAGAGAGTAGCATCGGTAATAGATTTTTTTTTTTTTTTTTTTTTTGCCGTATTTGCCCTATGTTCATATAACATTATTTACTCGTAATATCATCAGGAATTTATGGTTAAAATCTGTCGGGTTACTCAAATTCACCGTGTATAATAAGATCTTCTATATCTAAGTCGGTTAGTTTTTGTTGCTATAATAATATAGAAAATATAAAATAAAAAAACTGACCAAGTGCGAGTCGGTCTCGCGCACGAAGGGTTCCGTACCATTAACTATGAACACGGAAAAAAAAACATGTTTGTTGTATTGGGGCCCCCTTAATTATTTATTTTATTCTGTTGTTAGTATTTGTTATTATAGCGGCAACAGAAATACATCATCTGTATTTTCAACTGTCTAGCTATCACAGACGGACGGACGGACAGTGGAGTTTTAGTAATAGGGTCCCGTTTTACCCTTGGAATGGAACGCTAAAAATGAATTAAGGACATTCTACTGAACCATTTCATTTTCTATTGTAATTTATAGCCATTAAAACTAGTTTCCGACCTAAGATAAGTTGGATCCTATATTGTGAATAGAAATATTCATGAATGTCATTCTAGCATGTCGTCTTAAAATGAAAACCAAACTACGTTTGTATGGAGAGTCAAGACACCGGACACCGGACTGACCTTTTTTATCGAAAGAGCGAACGAAGCGAACGAAGTTCTACTAAAATCGTTTATGTGGAGTTTTACATAATTATAACAACTACAATATATATATACAATACAATAATTATAAAAAATGGCCGTCCGCTCGCATGCTATCTCGCTCACACCCTATCGCTGTCTTTACTCTCACTTTAACCGTGTGAGTTACTACTCGGTATCTCGCGATTGGAATTGAGGGTAGGCCGGATCATTTGTTATAACCCCCGGAATTTAAGATAATAGGGGTGTAGGTAGACACTAAATAAAATAATCAATAATGTCATATTGTCTCGAAAAAGGATTGCAAATGTAGTCAAATGGAGAAAAAATCAACGCAGAAGGTTAAATAAACACGAAGTTATAAGTGTCCAAAGTTTTAAGAAGGGGTGTGTGTTCTGTCTGTCCCTTTTTCGTAAAACGCAACTTCATATGAAACTATGACGCTGGAAGATTGGGACGTCACTACCTATAATAGACGGCAATGTGCCGCCGCGCCCAACGTGTTCGGCGCCGCCGTCGACGCGGACCCCCGGCAGCATCCCGTAACGTGACGTCAAACACTGTTTGCGTTTTCTCTCTAACAAGCAATATTAAAACGGTTGTAGCTTCGTAATTCTTTGAGATATCTGAATGGGATTTTCGTCAATAGGCATATTTTTTTGCCTTCTTCCTTTTGGAGTAATAATAATTTTCGAGTCTACACCCCTATATTACAGAGTTTGAAAACTTTATTCACCATACAGTGCCACGCCGTTTCACTTGACGGGGTTCACCCACGGGCAATAAATTCAACAATAGCCCACTTATTTTAAGACGTTATTCGAACGAGCCGTCGTCGCGTCGATAAATAACGTTCGAGGCATGCGCATGCGCATGCGACTACCCGTAACTGCTGTGGCGGGGACTAATCGATTTTATTGGGGTTCCTTCTTAAATACTCTTAGTTAGTTATGGGTGTGAATTGGAAATTATCGCCTTTTTTGACGGTCGATCACCTATCGACGACCGCTTTAGTCTAGTTGGCAGTGACACTGCCTACGAAACTAGAGGTCTCGGGTTCGAATCCCGGTAAAGACATTTATATGTGTGATGAGCACGAATATATTTTGTTCCTGAGTCACGACTGTTTTCTATGTATTTACGTCTATATACGTATGTTTATCGTCGTCTAGTACCCACAGTAGGTACAAGCTTTGCTTAGTTTGGGACTAGGTCGATTTGTGTAAGATTTTCCGCTGATATATATTGTTTTGCCTAGATTAGGAAACAATAACGACTGATTTTCAGATAAAAGATTCTTGACTATATGATTGTTTATCAGATTGCATCGATATATGATTGCTTAAAATTTCCTCGATCGGTAAAAACTAACAGGTCTTTGTTTCATTTTTTAACTCAGCCTACTTAAACAATACAATATTATGTTACGAGACAATCAAGTTTAAAGTATGGTATTTTACCTTAACTAATATCTCATTTAATCAAATCTAAAAAAAATCGCTAAGTTAGGTTTTTAAACTGACATTGTCGAATCCTGTACCAACGATTCATTTGTGCCACAACCACACAGGCGTCATAAAACTTGATTTTATTTTATACCTAATCTGTTTTTACTATAAGTGCCTACATATGAACAGGAAAATGTCAGATCAAGTAAAAAAGTCATTTACTACAGTGACAACTTCCGGCGGCGCCATTGCAAACAACGTCTCATGAACGATTCTGAATCTTCAAGCAACCTATTCTCCAACCCTCTTCCAACCCACCTCACTATTCAACCAATATGTATAACAATTCCAAGAGTCATAACAACAATGCGTGTCCGGAGGTCAGACTTTCACTGGTTTTGCCTGGAATGACGCACGCATTCACTTGAACTTCACTCACTTTAGCTGTCAAGTTCATCCAAATGCATCCAATTCCGGATAACATAAAGACATTTTGTTTGACACGCCATTATATTGTTTATTGATGGGTGCTTAAATTATTGAATGACGTGTTAATCCGCGTGGGTTTGAGTCGCTTTAATTTTTAACTAAATAGGTTGGTAAATCATTTGACATGTCAAAATTGTTTGAAAACAAAAAGATAACCTCAAAATAGTAACAAATAATTTCAAATATCTACGTATTCCCTGTGTAATTCAAAAAAGTCTCGGTGTTGTCGAAGTGTAGTTTAATGTCCTCAATACACACTAGGTTTGAATGTGACACAAAGACTTTTGTATTGGTACAAACGTACTACGGATGCGCGGCAATGTCCTTTAAATCTACTTACTTGAACGGTAAAGTCGCTTTTTTAATTGACTACCTTCTTGCAATCCGGCCAACTCAAAAATCCCTAGTATACTGAACCTTGATCAAAAATCTCAGTCGCGCTTAACCAAATTCTCCCTCAATGTTGTGTTTGTTGTATCCCTAATTGGGGAAACTTTATCTTTCTGTCTGCCTCGCCAAAGACAGTAAATGATGCGTGTCTATTATCGGACTGAGTGCATTCGGCCATATAACTTTAAAATGGAATTTTGTGAATCCCTAAGGACTAGAATGTTAATAAGATTCTTGCTAAATTAATCACAACTATAGTCGGAACTGGAAGTCTATTTTTGACTGTCGCTTTACAGTTCAATTTGTTTTGCGCGTTTGCTCATGCACGTGTAGTAAAGATTTGAAAGTGAGAGAGACAAACAAAATATGACGATTTTTTTGAAGTGAAAACTTATTTAGCGGCGCTGAGCACTTTTTGGGATGGGGAAAAATTGTTAAATACGCGACAGTGAAGGTCACAAACTTTTATATTTTGCTGCTAGCCGATTCGACTTCATTCAAAACTGAACGCTATTCGTTAGAATATAAAGCCGTTAGACACTTTTTGCAATAGCATATTCTGCAAATAATTTGTAATTTTGTCCAAGCGTCCTTCACCGTTTTGCTATTGAGCAAATTCGAATAGTTTGAATTTGGACGAGAGAGAGGACTGGAGAGCTTTGAAAAATATTTACCAACGGCAAAAACAAATTGATATTTTGTTCACCGCCGCCGTCTGCTGTTCTCGCAAATTCGAATAGTTCGAATTCGGACGTTATTCCTAAAGAGATAAAGGTTTGAAAAATATTTGGCAATGGCAAATACAAATTGGTATTTTGTTTGCCGCCGCCGACGGGCGAGCGGACCATCGCACCCAACGCGCCCGCGGCCCGTCCGCCTAAATAATTGATAATTGTTTATAAATTTGCGTCAAATTCATTTTTAGGGTGACACCGTAAGATGTCACGTGGCCTGATCGAAAAACTGTTACAATGAAGCAGAAGAAACTTAATAAAGTTTTCACTTCTGCCGGCACTCCCGGAGTGCAACCCGGTCTTTTTTTAATTAACTAGCTTCCGCCCGCCATCGTTTGGGTGTTCCTGGGATCAAAACTATCCAATATTTTTATCAAGGCTATAAACTATCTTCGTGCTAAATTTCATCCAAATTGATTGAGCCGTTTAAGCGTGATTGAGTAACACACATCCAAATAATCGTAGGTTCTTTTTTAATTAAACTAATTACACTGTAGCCTGTGCACGCTTGCGACTTCAGAAGGATCACACGCGTGTTGGGGTGAGTCCCACGTAGCGGTTTTCTTTACCATCTTTTAGTGTAAGCCGTACGATTAAAAAAACCGCGAATCTATGTACAGTTTAGCCGTTTGGCTCACACATACTAGAGGTCAAAACAATTTTTTTGACCGGCAGTTCCTAAAAAAAAATCCCTTAGGCTGAGACATTTTATTTTTTGTATGAAAAAAGAAACCTATCGTGTGTAGTTTCATATGAAAGGGCATTTTTGAGGCGATTCTTAAAATATACCACATCATTAAATTTCAGCCATTTTTTTTTAATTAAAAAAAATAAATTGAAATTGGGCTGGTACGGCTACCACTATTTGTAATATCGTA
The DNA here is from genome assembly GCA_947578815.1 of Epinotia ramella. Classification (NCBI taxonomy): domain Eukaryota; kingdom Metazoa; phylum Arthropoda; class Insecta; order Lepidoptera; family Tortricidae; genus Epinotia; species Epinotia ramella. The sequence continues at coordinate 21,354,502 of OX388219.1, forward strand.
ATTATTAGAGATGCAACTGATAGGGTTTGGCCGGATACCGGATGACGAATATCCGGCGGTGCAGCTGGCCGGATATCCGCTATCCGGCTGCCCGATATTCGGCCGAAAGTTACATGCCTAAAATGAAGCAAATTCGACTGCACCCGTGCGCGGCGCTCTGTGTAGGTTGTAACTTGTCACTTACTATGGCAGGCTTTGATAGAATAGAAACATGCGCAAATTTTTAAACTGACTTTGAGCATTGATTATTTTGTTGTTCGTTATTTATTCAGCTACTGTTGTTCTCTTTTTACTATTGTAATATTCTAGGCCTATACATTACATTTAATACCAAAAAAAGTTATATTTTCGGTATAAAATACTATCCTGTATCCGGCCGGATACTATGCCACTATTCGGTATTCGGCCGGATACTAAAATTGAGGCCGGATAGGCCGGATACCGGATAGTGACCGGATATCTGTTGCATCTCTATAGTAATTATTAATCAATTGGGCAGTTGTACCTTAAGTTCGAGTATTTCGACCTCTATCGCACTTACGTTACTCGAGTGACAGGGATGCATGTATACGCACTTCGACATTCTATTTTTGTGGTAGCACCGCAGGGCTGTGACGTGTGTCATCAAGACGTCTGCATATGCGGTACCATGGTGGGTGCTGAAGGCCATCACGCATTGAGTTGCCGCTGCTGTACCGGTAGGCATCCGCGTCACCATGCCCTGAACGATATCGTTCAGAGAGCTCTTAGATCAACAAGGGTTCCGTCCGTGCTGGAGCCACTGGGGCTCAGCCGCGCTGATGGGAAGCGGCCAGATGGCCTCACTTTAGTGCCGTGGGAGAGGGGGCGATGTTTGGTGTGGGATGCTACATGTGTCAGCACATTCGCGCCACCCATATCAGTCGCATAGCGATGTGCCGTTCCCGGGAATATTCCCCAGGTGGATATATTACTTAAAAATATAAATATATTACCCCAGCCGGAAAAAATAAAATTTTACAAGAGTACTTGTCTTGTTGTTCCTGATCTCAACTCAATTGCTCAAAGGTTAACTGGAAGAGATCCCTTACAGGGATAAGTTCGCCTTTGTACCGATTTAACTTTTTTTTTTGTCTGTATTTTTAACAAACATGCAAATGCAAAGCGGATGCAAAACAATTTTTTCACGACATAGGCCATCGACTCAGACAAAAAGGGGAGGACCTCCGCTCTGAGTCGTTTCTGGTGCAAAGGCTTTCCATGGCTATCCAGCGTGGAAATGCCGCCAGTATCATGGGGACTTTTGTACCAGGAACGGCTAGGGGCGATTAAAGTTGGACTTAGAATAAGCTAATATTGTGTGGTCGTATATGTATTATTGTAGTGATTTTTAATGTTCTAATATTGTAAATTGTTCATTGTGATAAATAAATTAACTAGGAATTATTAATTAAATTTTAAATCACTAAAAATTATATGTTGCTCATTGGTATTTTATTATATACATCGAGGATAGTATCTGGAGCCGTAGACAAGGTTACAATCGACAAGCGCTAACGCCAATAGAAACTAATAAAATGTAGGGGAATGACAGATGCCGACGAAACACTTCTCGATAACATCTGTCATTCCCATACATTTTATTAGTTTCTATTGGCGTTAGCGCTTGTCGATTGTAACCTTGTCTACGGCCCCTGATTTTGTAAGATGAAACTTAGTTAGCTACTGAACACCACATTTAAAATGGGGGTTGGTAAGGACAGCATTTGAAACGCCAGCTATTTTTTTTGATAATCACCCGTTGACATATGTAGTAGTAGATAATTATCTGGAATGCGATACGTAGCTGTTTGAACCCTTTTTAAGAAATACATTAAATATAACTTCGATTTGAACAGTCTCATCCGGTAAAGCGAATGATTAGAGGCATTGGGGTCGAAACGACCTCAACCTATTCTCAAACTTTAAATGGGTGAGAACTCCGGCTTACTCGAACGATGAAGCCGGAGCTTTGATGACGGTGCCAAGTGGGCCAATTTTGGTAAGCAGAACTGGCGCTGCGGGATGAACCAAACGTGGTGTTAAGGCGGCTAAAAAATGCTCATGGGACACCATGAAAGGCGTTAGTCGCTTATGTATATGACAGCAAAGACACGTCCTCGCAAATATCCCTGATTTCCGAACCCAAAAGATTTTATAGCCAATACTTATCTCATGGGCCGTTTCGACAATATTCTGATCCAAAAGTACGGTAAACGGACTTGAACCTTATTCGGCCGCTGTTAGGTTGCCATTTGAAAACACACAATTCGCATAAACCTTGATGCATCCGCCGTTACTGAGAAGTACCTACGGAAACAAGACAATTAAAGCGACGCATGGGCCGCGATTCGACTTGTTTTTATTATAGTTCGTGACATTGCTACTATGCTGTTGGGTGAAGAAGCAACGTCATCAAATTTTTTTTTTCTTAGAATTTGGAAAAGAGAGTCATGTGTCAAATCATTTCCGAATTCTAAGCTACGCCAATGCACTTTTGAATTTAGTTTAAAAATGTGATTTTTCATTTGGTTTGATAATGTATGATATGTACACATATATTATGCTCATTTGTAGACATTTTTTTTGTTCTATAACCGCAAACGAGTCTTCAACTCACTTATTTTTATATGCCAAGAAAAACTCAACATTACCAAACTCTGATAAAAGTAAAACATACAGTTGTTGCTATTGGTTGAGGATATATACCCACTTTGGCGATGTCACAAGCAACAACGCCGACTCTGCCCGCCATTTTTATCTGCCGCATTTAAAGCGGGCTGGAATATTAAAATTAATTCGAATATCGCGCCGAACTGGCAATAATCGTTAAAGATAATTATCATCGATAGCCACAGTATTGTGGCAGTATGGTGGCAATACGGTTCCGCGAAATAGCCTCTGTATTTTGGAGCACTGGGGATCAATTGTAAATAACGTTTCACATATTAATATGCTCCGTGTGTTGGCATGCTTGCTTCCACGCACTCGGAGCACATCGTGTGAAAACGAGACCGGTTGAACCGATTTCGTTGAACGTAGCTAAGAACCTTCTCAATCACATATTTTTTCGAAACAACCTCATCGGTCCATTAATTTAGGAGCTACGTTGCCACAGACAGACACACAGATACACAAACAATGCAGACACAGACATATATTATAACAGCCCTCTTTTTGCGTCAGGGATTAAAGTACACCAACGATAGTCCTTAACTGCTTGAGTCTTCTAGGCTCACCCGAGCGTTAAATCACAACTTTAATGTCAATATTTCCTTGGATCACATCGTCCAACTCCTAGTGTTATTCCCGGTTGTGCCCTAAAGGAGCCGGGAGTCCGCTTTGACACCTAACCCCAAGGTTTGGCATAGGCACTAGTTTTACGAAAGCGACTGCCATCTAATATTCCAACCCAGAGGGAAAACTAGACCTTATTGGAATTAGACCGGTTTCCTCACGATGTTTTCTTTCACCGAAAAGCTAACGGTAAATATTCTGTAGGTACACATTGGTACGCGCCGGGATTCGAACCAACGACTGCTGCTTGACAACCGCATGTCTGAACCACTAGGCTACGTTGCAGGTAACAATATTTCCTTGGATACATACATACATACATACATACATTCACGCCTTTATTCCCAAAAGGGGTAGGCAGAGCACATGAAACGTATGTTCCAGCGCCACTTTTAGCATAAATGTGGGTAAAAAAGATCGACAAAATGTGATATTGCAGTGATACGTTGCTAGCCCATCGCCCACAACACACTTCAACCCTGGTCCCTTAGTCGACTTTTACGACACCCACGGGAAGAAAGGGGGTGGTGAAATTCTAACCCGAAATACATTCACACACTTGTGCATTTTAATTTACGACATGATTAAGTTGTAAAGTTCTCAACCCACGCAATACAATGTTCCACACTGAAACAACATTCTAAAATAGCCGGCAGAGGGCACTAAATCTCCGTGGCACTAATAAAGTGGACGGACTGACAAATGCCCCGTATATATAAACTGGTAATTTACATTCTTCGAGTTTACTCTACGGATAGTTATTTTTACCGGGTTCGTCATTTCACCGCGTGAGGTAAAAACCTATAGGTACTATACTATTAATCGAGCAATAATTGTATGTATATAAATGTAAATACCTATATATTTAAGGTGCTAACAAATTAGGTACCAATACTTTTAGAGCTGATAGTACTGGTCTCTAGGAGTAGACTTAAGTATGAAACATTTAAAAGTGTGTATCACTTTTTGGAGATAATTAGGGAAACAACGTTATTGCGTAAAAACAGCCTGTTAATGAGATCAACAATCCGTGATTAAATAAGTCCTCTTTGATTATCTTATGAAACCTCTTGACTGTCACGAGTTCTCATCCATACTGATATTATAATTGCGAAAGTGTGTGTAAATGTCTGATTTAGATGGAATTTGGTATACAGGATAGTTTTTATCCGGAAATCATCCTCTAAGGGGGTGAAATGGGGTGGGGTGGGGGGTGAAAGTTTGTATGTGGCTACGATATAAACGAGTTCCACGCGGACAAAGTGGCAGACAGAAGCTATAGTTTAAATTGTTTCTATTAAGAATTATTTCAAGAAACCTCGCATCAAGTTTTTCTTCTGTCTATTACACTAGGATTATAATTATAAGAAGCAGATTCCGAGGCGTTTCCGGCTGTTTCCAGAAAGGGTGCAGATTTCTCGGACGACTAATATCCGTCCGCAAGTGACCGCGAAGTCCGGCGACGCTGACCTCGAAGAACAAATAAAATATTACGCCGAGAACGTCTTTTCGCATTTCGTACAGTCGGCTTTAAAGGGATTTATACATTTTTTTTCGGTTCCGTACCAAATTTGGTCCTATTTTGAAGGGTTCCTTGGATTTCTCCACGATCCCATCATCAGATCTTGACCTGATGACCATGGGACCACCAGGGGGGGCTAGCACAACTGGCGCCGCGATGTGACGCGAGTCGAGAAAGATCTACCCTCCTCTTTCGAATTTGCACGGTGCGAGTGAGACAGGAGAACCTCAGTCGCGCGCGAAGCGACTTGTCAGCAAGTGGTGCTAGACGTGCTGGGAAGGATTCCCTTTTAAATAAAAAAAATATAAGTGGCCAAATCGGTCCAGGCTTCTTCTAGTGATCATGGAATATACATCGATACGAATATTATAAATGCGACAGTGTGTCTGTCGGTCTGTCTGTCTGTCTGTTATCTCTTCACGCTTAAACCGCTGAACCGATTGCGATGAAGTTTGGTATTGAGATACTTTGAATCCCGGGAAAGGACATAGGATAGTTTTTATCCTGGAAATCATCCCCTGAGGGGGTGAAATGGGGATGAAAGTGAGTATGGAGCTACGATATAAACGAGATGCGGACTGAGAAAAAGATTTCGACGAATTGAGAAACTCCGCCTTTTATGAATTCGGTTAAAAACGTATTTGTTTGTGTATTTTACTTTACTTTGTGGAATGCTTTTCTATATTAAACTTCCTCTTGGACCGAGGGCAGCCTAACCTAGTTTTGGGTGGTCCGCTCCAGTATAATATACTTTCGTAAACGAGTTTCCCGAAGTCTAGCTACAATATCATTGAATACTGTGGTCTATTGTTTTGAGCGTATTGAGTTGAAATCGAATTTTCATTTGTTGCAGTCCCTGCCATGGTACAAGAAGAAAACAGAGAATTCCATCTTTGTAATAGAGGAAGCAACTCGGTTTGTCGGTCCGTCTGACTGTCTGTTACCTCTTCACGCATAAAATACTGAACCGATTGAAATTAAATTTGGTATAGAGAATTTTTGTGATTCTGGGAAGGAAATAGGATAGATATACTCCGGATCTCATACCTTTAAGGGGTGAAACGGGGAGTAGAAGTTCCTTTAACAGCTGCAGCACTGCGATAATTGATGATGAGATTTTGTGAAGGCTTCTTAAGGGGCTACCCGAGGTTTTCATCGATTTTTGACAAGTTTTGAATCGTATCTCCTACTTTTGCACTACAGATAGAATTATAAATCAAATGGCTATCGGTTCTTCAATTTTTTATCTCCCATTTGGTCCACCGGATTTTGAAACAAATGAATACTTAATTTTGTATGATTTTTTAAAACATTGTCTAAAAAAACACTTATTTCGTATCTCTATTGACGTGAAAGATCTAACATGAACGAAATCTACATATTTGGGTTCGTCTGTGACGTCTCTAAAAACTGGTCCAGGGTTTCCGTTTTAAACCAATTAACACAAAAGTTATGGCCAGTAAACCAGTTTTTTTGCCTAAAATTGTTCAACTTTGATGCCAAATATCTCGAAAACAATGAACTTTGAAGTAAATATGGGATACTATATTGCGTAAAGGCGTTGTTGATAATATAATAAACTACAAAAAACATTATAAAACTAAAGGATTCGGATCGAAGGTCATTGGCGTATGGGAGCCCCTTAATAACATATTTCTTATTGGATTGTGGACAGGCGGGCAAAAGTTAGTATGAAATATCGGGAACGTGTAACACTAATTGTATACTAATTGGATAGGCACTCATAATTGACAGCCAATTAGATAGATATAAAAGATCGAATTTAATCTTTCGTGAGACATGTTGAAATAATGACATAAAAGATTTTGAAAAAAATACTTGTGAATACACATATACTTCCGGGAATATTGTCAATTTGCATGAGAAATAATCCCAGCTCGGAAATAATCCCAGGACAAATTGGGAACATCATTCTCCTAGCGTTGTTCCCGGTTATGCCCCTAAAGGAGCTCGGGGTCCGGTTTGACACCTAATCCCAAGATTTGGCATAGGCGCTAGTTTTAAGAAAGCGACTGCCATCTGACCTTCCAACCCAGAGGGAAAACTAGACCGGACCTTATTGGGATTAGATCGGTTTCCTCACGATGTTTTCCTTCACCGAAAAGCTAACGGTAAATATTCCGTACATAAGTTCCGAAAAACACATTGGTACGAGCCGGGATTCGAACCCACGACCGCCGCTTGACAGCCGCATGCCTGAACCACTAGGCTACCGTAGCTATTTGCAGGACAAATTGGAAACATTCGGAAATATTCAAGGAAACAGAACATCTCTGCTTCCCCTCTATTCTGTAACTTGTTTATAATCTCTGACCTCTATAGCCTAGTTGATACTCAGTATTCTTCCGCTTCGTAGGCAAGGTCTCTATCAACTTGATAGTGACCTTGCCTACGAAGCCGGAGGTCCCGGGTTTTTTGTGTTTGGCATTTATTTTTGTGATGAGCACGAATATTTGTTCCTGAGTCATGGATGTATTCTTTGTAAGTATTTAGGTATTTATTTATCTATATAAATATGTATATCGTCGTCTAGTACCCAGAGTACAAGTTTGGTTTAATTATTTATTTATTATGATCTCACCTCAACGCTTACCCATAAATAGTTCTTGATGCCGCAATTCTTAGTAACTAAGCGCAGGCGCAAGACCGGTCGTTGTGGCACTCTTTGGGGGCGGCCTATGTCCAGTAGTGGACGTCTTTCGGCTGATATGATGAAGCGCAGGTAGAGGTCTTGTTTCGTTAGGCGTGCGAGTGGGGTGAGGTGAGGCGCAAGAGCGCGTAAAGAATAACAGCTCTTGTGACAATACTCCCTGACTAGGAACAATTATTTATTTATTATGATCTCACCTCAACGCTTACCCCTAAATAGTTCTTGATGCCGCAATTCTTAGTAACTAAGCGCAGGCGCAAGACCGGTCGTTGTGGCACTCTTTGGGGGCGGCCTATGTCCAGTAGTGGACGTCTTTCGGCTGATATGATGAAGCACAGGTAGAGCTCTTGTTTCGTTAGGCGTGCGAGTGGGGTGAGGTGAGGCGCAAGAGCGTGTAAAGAATAACAGCTCTTGTGACAATACTCCCTGACTAGGAACAAGTGGCAAAAAAGCTAATAACTCTGTATTTTTTATATCTTGACCTTCCTTCATTCTTACGACATGACTGACAAGATAAAAAGCGTAATTTAATAAAGCAACCGTTAAAATAACATTTTTTTATCATCAACAAAGGAACGGATAGGTACGAGGCACTTTCTTCCAAATTTAAAAAGAATGGACTTAAGTTCTGAGAAACACAATAAATCTTTTAAGAAACCGTGTTATTAGTTTTTTTTGTGGTGAGAACTTGTTACACGAAATTAATTTTACTTGGCTGTTTGCTTTGAGAAAAAAAAAATACGGTCCATTTTACAAACAGGGAATTTTAAAGAAAGGTGAAATGCGGCCTACATGGCTTATTACCCGGTGGCATGAACTCGTCTCGAATCTCACTCTCCACTGCACATTTTTTTTTTACCGACTAAATTATCCAGCGCGCTGCCAAATAATAAATATGCAGTCAATATTTTGAGTTTGAGCATTCTACTTCGACCCTCGCGAGGCTCAAATACTGCACCATTTATTAAATCGAATGGCTTACATTTATACTCTACTATAAAAATGAAGACATTAAGAGATCTAAGCCAGTTGGCAGCGTCAGGGGGAAGGTCGTTGACATGTGTATCCTGCCTGTCCTAACTTATACTTGAAAATATAATTAGATTCCACAAAAATAACCTCAAAATTGCCATTAAAATGAAAAAGTAACCGACACTGGCAGACTTACACTCTTCCAAATGTTGGACGTAGCTAGTTTTTACTTACGTCCATCATTTGGAAGAGTGTAAGTCTGCCAGTGTCGGTTACTTTTTCATTTTAATGGCAATTTTGAGGTTATTTTTGTGGAATCTAATTATATTTTCAAGTATAGGGTGCTCAAACCTGGTCATTGACTGAGACTCAGAATTTCAAACTCAAGGTTTGCCAGCGGGCTAGGAGCGCAGCATACTAGGTGTTCGCAGAACTCATCGAATTAGAAACACGGAACTGTGCTCCAAACTTCAAATTGTAGATGTGGCTGCCAAGACCGCCAAACTGAAATGGGGAGTCCCACTTCAGATTAGCGTATGCATCTGGAAAGATGGGCCAGGATAAGTATACGAGTATACTATGGACCCCGCAAAATGGCCACCGGAGCAGAGGCAAACCAAAAAGGAAATGGCGAGACGATTTGGACGCGTTCTGTTTTGGTTGGCGGGAGCATGCCAGCAATAGGGCCGAGTGGAGGAAAAGGGGGGAGCCTTTGCCCAGCAGTGGGATACCTAAACAGGCTATTAAAACAAAAGACCATTTAGCGATTCAAATGACAAGTAATGTCAAACTACTATCTAAACATTGTCTTGTAAACTCAACGTTATGGCATTACCTACTGATAATGATGTAGACAGATGGTAGTAACTCATAAACTACACGCGATAAACCCGACTCAACGAGTAGTGCGAGACTGTGCAAAAAAATTGAGTCATCAAGAAAATCCATCAAAAATAATTTGTTTAAAAGAATATCATTATGAAAGTAGGACACGCAGGTACATATTGCATCATTAAAAGCGCAAAAAGCTAACCGATCAGCTTAAAACCGTACTCAAATACCGCAGTAAAATCTTTAATCCTACTTTAATGGCGCATCCATTTTAATGTTGATTCCACTTTATTTTGAATCTTTACGAGCATCCTTAGAGCACTTCTTAATTAGTGGCCATATATCGGGAGTATTTGAGATGGTATGAGATGATCCAGCCGGCGCCACGACCCGCCTATATATAGTTGTGACTCACGGACGTTGAGAATGACTAACTTATTGTCACTTACATGTAATTGTCCAATTATTTATTTACGTCAATGTGCTAAGTTTGGCATTGTTAACTTATGGTCGTATTTATAAGCGTTCGACAAACCTATTTTAGCTAAATCCCATTCAAATTGTCTTTTCTGTCACTATGACATTTGTTTTCGTTAGGAAGAGAGAAAGCACATTTTATTCACATCACATCAGAGGCATTTGAATAAGTCTATAGGAAGGCCCGTCAGCTGTGCCGCGGCGAGTAAATGTCATATTGACTCAAGCACGAAACTATCTTACCTACTAATGTTATAAATTGGATGTTTTGATGATCGTTACTAAGTTAAGCAAAAACGGCTGAACGGATTAAGATGAATTTTAGTACACAAAATAGAGTAGCCTGGATTAATATAAATATGGAATATTTTTTATCCCAGCAAAAGTCCACCAAAAGGAAGTCAATGCGAACGAAATTGCGGGCAAAGCAAAGTCTTGTATTCTATAAAACTTGTGCTTAAATCAAATACTGGTCAGAGGTCATTATCGTAGGAAAACACTTAACAGCGCCATTCCGGAATCAACACGAACGGTAGAGCGTTATCTAGCGGCCAATTCGGCGAACTTATGTACAATGACGTTTAAATGTAAATTTACACACGACTGAACAACATTTGAATCCATTATAACTGTTATGATAAATAGGAAATAGAGTTTAAAACTTAAATTTATTCAAGAGAGGGGGGGATGCCTTTTTATAGGCTTCAAATGATGACGTACGACTCAAATTCGTATCCAAAGTGCGACAAGCGTAGACGACAGACTCAAACAAAACCCGAAAAATGTAAGATTTAATTAAAACATTTCACCCACACTAAAAATAATGATATTATCTAAGAACCATCTCGACAAGATTTTCAATAGTAATTTACTTGAAACATTTACAAAGTTTTAACCGACTTCAATCCAGTACTATGCCTTAAGTGAAGAGGTTCCTCGATTTCTACAGGATCCCATCGTCAGATTCTGACCTCATGACCATGGTACCACCTGGGAAGAATGCCCTTTCCAACAAAAAAAGATGTTTACAAATCGGTCCATGTGTCTTCAAGTAATCGGGGAACATGCATAAAAATAAAGATCCCGACGAATTGAGAACCTCCTTCTTTTTTAAAGTCGGTTTAAAAGACACCGAACTCAACAGACATACAGGTACGTCTACACGCTACACAGGTTAAACTTATATCACCACTCGATTTCGTCGAAGGTTAAATACCAGCGCGATGAGGGAAATTAGTCGACTGTTCTGTTCGCCAGTGTGTATTATTAGTAAATGTATTCTTAGCGACGCACAGACAGACTGTCTATTGTTACGTACGCGTAGTACATTCCTCAGACTCTTGTGCTAATTATAAAGCACAATAAAAGCCCTTCCGTTTAATTGTTTTCTTTATACAACGCTTATTTAGGAGGACGCCCGAAATTGACTTTTATTCTGTTCTTGTATTTGCGTTGGCCTTTGTTTATGGACGGAAATGAAATTTATTTCCCGGCTCTATTTGTGCTCACGATAAACAGGTTTAATTATAAGATGTATATACTAGCTTCTGCCCGCGACTCCGTCCGCGAGGAAGTCGTTTATATAGTAGCTCCACACAATTTTTTACCCCCACATTTCACCCGTTTAGGGGATGATTTCCGGGTTAAAAACTATTCTGTCCTTTCCCGGGACAACAACTACACTAACGCATAGCGGTTTAAGCGTGAAGATGTAACAGACGGACAGATACACTTTCGCGTTTATAATATAAGTATATATGGAATGGATAGGCACGTCTTCGATATGATTATGTAATATAATTAAATAAATTGGTGTAGTTACAAATCTGACCGTGGCAGTGGGTGGGGCACATTGCACGTAGAACCAATGGCCATTGGGGCGGAAAGGTTCTTGAGTGGCACCCCGTACCGGCAGGCGACAAGGTAGACTAATGACCTGGTAAAGGTCGCGGGAATCCGCTGAATGCGGGTGACGCAGGAGTGGTCATTGGCATTCTTTGGGGGAGACCTATGTCCAGCAGTGGACGTCTTTGATGGACGTGATATGATGATTATGATGACAAATCTTATTAGGTACTTAGACCAGATAGGGAAAATGCGTGCCGGACTGGCTTTGCCGAGCCCCTGCCATGTCCGCGCCGAAGATGAAATTTGCCAAAAACACAAATAAACCTTGGCCACAAAATAAATAAATAACATAAATAAATTAATATTAGGGGACAATCTTTCACAAGCCTTACTATGGTAAGCTCAATAGGGTTTGTGTTAAGGTAGACGACGATATATTTAATAATAAATACTTAAATACATAGAAACCATCCAAGACTCAGAAACAGATATTTATTCATGTTCACACACATATATGTCCTTACCTTTGAACCCAGGACCTTTAACTTCTTAGGCAGGGTCACCAACTATCAAACAGAGGTCGTCAAACAAAACAACGAACGGTTAATTATTGAAACTATCAGTTCTATTATTATGTTTAGAATTTGCTCGCTATTTACCGAGTTAATGCCATCCGATTATGGGTTTGAATGCGTGCGATATGTGCAACTGACCAAAATACTTAATTTAAATAGGCATTTACCATTTGCGCTCATTTGGAAATGTTGCATTGTCTATGGATACAACCCTGTATTTATAATATAGGTACTTTCATACGTATACTCGCGCCCATGGTCCCCGGAGGGGTAGGCAGGACACACTCAGTGCCAGATTTAGGAATTGTTTATTTAAAGACGGAGACAATGTGATACTGCAGTACCAGGTTACTAGCCTATCGCCCACAACACACCTCAACCCGATCCCGTAGTCGACTTTTGCGATACCCACGGGAATAAAGGGGGTGGTGCTATTTTAACCCGACACCACACGGGGTATTTACCTACCTATTGATTGATGAACTATTTCAGAAGTGGCAAGTTTAGCATCGTCACTTTGCGTAGAAGTGCTAGGACATGATTTCGTTTATTTAATAATCTTCATCATCAGCATAGTCGCGTCAGATATTTATGCGCGATTTATTGTGGCAGATATAGCTGGTGACTGTACTAACGCTTATGTAGTTCAAAAAGTTCGGCAATTACCGTTCAGAAGAACTGCTATACAGGGGTGCATCTCAAAGTTTAATAGATAAAGCAATGATTTGACGAATTTCGCGTGTGTAAGGGTTCTGGCCACAGCGTGGCACAGATGGCATTTGTGCATATCATTTTTGACTGAAAAAACAAGTGCCATCCGATTTCTATAAATACACGTAACCACTTTAAAAACGAGACTTCTGCGGCAGTCAGGTAAAAAGTTCCGGTTATTCAACACATCTGATACGCAAGTTAAGGCTTTCATGTCAAGTCACTATGTAGGTTAAACCCTTTGTGAGTAGTTGCGAATCTACGGTGCTGTAGTTCCGGCACGGTGTATAGAGGCAATCAAGTATCAAAACTGCATAGTAGAGTAAAACAAGGATTAACGGCAAACTTGTCATCATAGGAGATTAATTTTGTATGAAGCAGGAACGCTGCTAACGAAATTATAAAAAATTTAAAAATCAAAATGACAGATGAGTTGTACTAACGTGCGCTCGATACGTGTTTACCCCTCTGCATTTAACTACAGCTGTCAACACAGCGAATCGCAAATCAAGAAAAGGATCAAAGCGCGTTTGTGGTTCTTCTGGAAGAGCAATGTCCATAGATTACGGTATTTATACCATCATTTCGTAACCATCATAGAATAAATAAAAACAAAATGATCCAAGCAGGGTTATTTCATTTATTCATTGGTTACGCAGTCAGTGCACTATTGCTTTTGGCCTCCTTTCTTAAAAGCTGCTGAGACTGCTTACACCGCCTACATACGTCAGAAGAAAAAAAATTGTCTGACTGTCAACAATTGTCCAATACGACTGTCACCGCATTGTATCTCCACAATAATAATATATTTACGCCTAAATTAGTGATAATAATCGCCTTCTGATTTTTCGCTCACCAGCTTGAAGCTTCAAAGCAAGAAACCTTCAGGTAAGCAGTTTCAGCTCTTCAAAACGAATAAATTTGGTTTTTCTTTTAAATTGATACTGCGGCGTAACTTTGCCTTGTGTTTCCCTTCAGCTCCGCACCGCTCATTACCGCATAGTTTAAATGGCCTATTTGGACGGCCTAATCATTTATACAGAGTGTACCGAAAATGAGTGTAAACCCATCAAGGGTATAACAGGGGCCGTAGACAGGGTTACAATCGACAAGCGCTAACGCTAACGAATAAAATGTATTGGAATGACAGATGCCGACAAACCACTTTTCGTTAACATCTGTCATTCCCATACATTTTATTAGTTAGCGTTAGCGCTTGTCGATTGTAACCTTGTCTAGGCCCCCTGGTATCGTGTTCTGATAAGAAAAAACTAAGAGAAATGTAATAAAGAAAATCTTTTATTTTTTTCTTATCAGAACACGATACCTGTTCCCTTGATCGGTCCACACCCCATTTTTGGTACAGTCACCAGCATTAATATCTGCTATAACAACGCACACATAAATATCTGACGCGACTGTATTTCTAGGCCCATTAGGACGTGTCAGATATTTTTGCTGCCTTTGTTATGGTAGATACTAATGTTGGTGACTGTACACTATACTGTACTATACTGTACTGTATAATAATATAATCTTAGATTAGGCTTCTTACAATATTATTATAAATATGCCATTAAGTCCGCCTTTTGTACGATAAGTTTTCTTTTGTGCAATAAAGTTTAAATAAATAAACGTAAAATAATACTAACAATTACACGGTCCAACTCACGTATTCAATGTCACTACGGGCGACATGTTTCGAACTCTTCGGGAGTTCTTCTTCAGGATGAGTGTTTTCGCGGCGGTGTCGCTTGTATCACCTGAAGAAAAACTCCCGAAGAGTTCGAAACATGTCGCCTGTAGTGACATTGAATACGTAAGTTGAACCGTGTAATTGTTAGTATTATTTCAACATGTCTCACGAAAGCTTAAATTCTAATAAGCGTAAAATCAAAAATAATATCACTACATAGTATAAAACAAAGTCGCTTCCCGTTGTCTGTCCCTATGTATGCTTAGATCTTTAAAACTACGCAACGGATTTTGATGCGGTTTTTTTTATAGATAGAGTGATTCAAGAGGAAGGTTTATATGTGTAATATAGTAGCCGTGCGAAGCCGGGGCGGGTCGCTAGTATATAATAAATCTGAAAACCTAGGGTTATTATTATAAGCTACATGAGGCCAGTCATCAACCGCAATAGGCATGATGCCTCATGTTCAAATTGATAAAGTAGTGATGCTAAATGGATAGTAAACCATCAAATTATCGTAATAAAGTATAAATTATAAAATATAATTAAAATCATAAAAAGATATGAACCTTGAAAGTTTAGAAAAAATATGAATTTTTTTTTATTGTCCAAGAGTAAATTAAAAGCTACCAATAGAATCCTTGCGCTTTTCTAGAAACAAAATTGTATGTTAACTATGTACTTAAACGCAGTATTTCGCGACCGAAACAACAATTTACCTGATTTTCCATACTACGATTAGTACAATATACAAATGTGACGTCACACTTGTATTGACACACAGTATGAAGCGAGGTCAATCTTTATCTTAATTTTTTAGGTATTTATGTTCTTTAATTGTAGTTGCTCCCATACAAACATTTGTTCCTCTCCAAAAACTGTTTCGAATGACGTCACAAAAAAATCGTAGTCATCATCCCTATTGCACAGCGGGAGGTAGCTACATATATATTTCCTCTCTTTTGCGGGGGGATAGCGAATGTCTTCTATATTTTTATATATTATTTTAATTATTGGTATTTTTCTCGCGAATAGCTTAACCTACAGCAAATTCGTGCAATGGCGTTTTCTGATACAAAAGTGCAAAGTGTCACATTTAATGAAAGAAATAATTCACGTATTAAAATCGTATGAAAATCATCTTGGTTCGAAGAATAAAACCAGTTACGCATTATTTCTAGTGGCGTACAACTCGATGTTTTATTTAGGGGCTTCGTTACTTTCTTTTTGGTAGGTAATCATAAGGGTAAACATCCACCGGATATGTGCGAAGCTTTGTTTTCGTATATAAAACACCTAAGTGCCAAACATGCGAAATGTCAATAAATATGAGAGAAATAGCTTTGGTTTTATTTATTTCGAGAATAAAATTATCATAAAATGACAAAATTATAAAAGTCCTTATCACGATCGTCAATAATAATAAGAAGTAAAAAATAAATTATAATTCTAAATGTCAATAGTGGAAATAATATATCCATACTAATATTATAAATACGAAAGTGTGTCTGTCTGTCTAACTGTTACCTTTACACGCTTAAACCGAATAACCGATTTAGATAATAATAATTAAAAAAAATATTAGGGGACAATCTTACACAAATCGACTTAGTCCCAAACTAAGCAAATCTTGTACTATGGGTACTAAACGACGATAAATATACTTATATAGATAAATAAATACTGCTAAAAGATACAAAGATATTTTGAGTCTCGAGGAAGGACATAGAATAGTTTTTATCCCGGAAATCATCTTCTTAGGGGATGAAATGGGTGAAAAAAGTTTCTATGAAGCTACGATATAAATGCGTTTCACGAGGACGGACCGGGGGGCGTAAGCTTGTTTTCACATAATACTCATGTCGCCTGCTGGTTAATATTCACAGTGTCTGTGAGTACAACATAATGAGGTGGGATGGATATAACATTGAAAAAATAAAACAGCCCCCGTTTGGAAAGTCTATTGTGAACCAACTGATATCCTTTGAATAAATTTCTATCCAGTAATTGCACAAATTCAAAACAAGCTGCCGGATCCTCGTTAAAGGTAATACATCAATTCGATGAACATTCCGAACAATTAAACGCGACGGCCATTGTCCGTCAGTTGTGGCGCAAAGAGAGAGAAATTACTGCAGAAGGTACAATAGGGGTGTAGACACTAAATAAAAGGTGGTCTATCGTTTGCCAGAATTTCATTTATTATAATTTAATTTGCCAGAATTTCATTTGCCATAATTTTATATTCCAGAAAGTTTCTTTTTCCATAATATTCACTTGACATATTATTATTTATCCTCATCGCTTCGCTAGTCGTCGTACCTACACCAACCTGCCTTTGTGCAAGGCCTGAGTGGACGCCCCGCTCAGAACGGGGCGTGCAGCGTCCATATAAAACAAATGCAATCTATATGGACGCTCGACGCCCCGCTCTGAGCGGGGCGTCCACTCAGGCCTTGCACTTAGAGTAGAACAGGACCGATGGCGGCGAGTCATTTTTTCACCTCGAGCTATTACATAAAAATAAGGCCTAAGGGGAAGAAATATATACATCCTTATGTAGCCGATCACACAATAGTAATTGGTGATTTTGCATGTAATAAACGATTTTATTGCATAACAGGTATGACATTATGAAATTAAGGTAAACAAAATTATGGCCTTTGACTTGCCACACACACAACACTTTCATTTGGCAACTGAAATTATGGGAATTGATATTCTGGCGAATTAAGGTACACCTAAATAAAATAACCAATAATGCTGTATTTTCTCGAAAAAGGATTAATAATTGCATTCAAATGGAGAAAAAAACAACACAGTAGGTTACGAGTATATAATAATCACAAAGTTATAAGTGTCCAAAGTTTTAAGTTATATTCTGTTCCTTTTCAGTCAGATACGATTGTCTGCGAGCGTCAATAAGGTAGTGGCCTTAGTTTGATATATTCAGTACTGGCTACGCATACATACATCATATCAGCCGAAAGACGTTCGCTGCTGGACATAGACCGCCCAAAGAGTGCAAAAATGACCGGTCCTGCGCCACCCCCATCCAGCGGACTCTCGTGACCTTTACCAGGTCATCAGTCCACCTTGTCGGGGGTCTACCAACGCTGCGTCTTCCGGTGCGTGGTCGCCACGCGAAAACTTTCCACTCCAACGGCCTAGATGCATGGCTATGTACCTAATACTACTACATTATTCTGTGGTAGAGGCGTCTTTGAGCCATGGTTCCGTGAGCGGTGATCATTGTGGGTCGAGCTAAATGCACCATGCACCCAGTTCTACTTGCAGTGTGCCCCGCCCACTGCCACTTAAGTTTAGCCATTTAGAGGACTATAAATAAAGGTAACCACCATAGGTCTGCGTGGTTCTGACGCAATCATGCAGATAAAATCCCAGCATAGCCCTCTCTATTGCCCTTTGTGTGACTTTGGGCCTTCTTATAAGGCCCATAGTAAGCAACCGCGCACAAATAATTATAGTTTCTCTCTCAGTTCCCTGGGGGTGGGGTCCGACAGCAACTGGTCTTAACCCGCCTAAAAGCGACCGTCCTGTCTGCAGCTACCCATTCTCCTCGGTAAGCTCACCGCACAGTAATTAATCAATATCGTCGGTAATTGAAGTGCCCAACGATGGGCATTGCGTGTTGAACAGTTAGGCCAATTTTGACAGTCACGCCAAGAATGTGGCGTGCAAGTTACTGGTTGTAATGGCATTAATTTATAACCAATTACTAAAAACACCGGAAGTGCGAGTTGGACTCGCCCACCGAGCGTTCCATTCAATTTGTAGGTACATATTATTTGTGATTTAATTGAAAATGTATAGTTTTCCGATTTTTTTTCCTGTACTTATAGTATAGACGAAAGAAGAAAGAAAGAAAATACATTTATTTAACGTCACAACTTACATAATAAAAAGACAAAGAACAAGCAAAAGAAAAGGCTTAAATACGCGGACGTTAAACAGGAGCCCCACTCAGCATAAAGCCCCTGCAAGACACGGCAAGCAGAGGCGCTGATTTTCGGTGGGGACCTAACTTAAAATTATTGTAAGTGGCGGCACAAACGCCAACAACTGGTATTAATTAAGAACAACAAAATAAAATAAACCTAAACAATTGACATAAGTAACAAAATAAAAAGAAAATATTTAATATGAATATATATATATATATGTATAATTTACATTAAGACCCTATAACATTGTGAACAAAAGGCAATCAGAAATTTTAAAAAGTTAGTAACAAGAAGCATATATATGAAGGAATGCAGAAGGTAAGTAAAAGTAAATTAAAAAATTATCAAAAATCAACTATATTGTAATTGCATTTCTAAAAAATACGCATGGCACTTAGTCTTAAACGTAGATATTGTCCTTACAGCACGGATTGGTGGAGGAAGGTCGTTCCAGCACTTCGTGGCAGCGTAACGAAAACTACCACGAAATGCCGCCGACTGGTGCCCAGGACAAACAAGTTGCAGATACCTAGCGGATCTAACCTCCAAAGACCTTGCGTTATGCGCCCAGGTCAGCTTATTGTAAAGGTACGAGGGCAACTGGCGGTTAACTACACCAAATAAAAGAGAAGCTATGTGTAGTTTTTGACGGAATGACATTTTCATAATATGATCGACCTGGAATCGCTCCAAGAAGATGTTAACAGGATGTATGAATGGAGTATCTCGAACAAACTGTTTTTCCACCCTGAGAAGTGCTCCGTGGTGTCTTTTAGCCGTTCTCGTAGTCCCCTATGTGGTAATTACATGTTAGGGACGGAATTAATAAACCGCGTTGACTGTATTAAAGACCTAGGTATCATATTTGATTCGCACCTCAATTTTCATGCTCATATGAGTAACCTAGCTACCGACTGCTATCGGAGATTGGGCTTTGTTATCCGCAACGCACGCGATTTTGACAACGCGTTTGTCATCAAGATTTTATTTACCGCTTTAGTTAGGAGTAAACTGGAGGCAGCGTCTATAGTGTGGAATCCCCATGAGGTCACTTACGCCTTGCTTCTGGAGAAAATACAAAAGACGTTCCTGAGATTTTTATTTCAAAAAATCTATGGGTACTATCCCTTCCTTTACCCGACAAAATATTTGCTTGGAACTCTGGGTTTTAACTCCCTGGAAGTGAGGCGTAATTATGCACTCATGACCGGGGCGTGCAGAATATTACGGGGGGATTCAGACTGCCCTCAGCTGGTCTCGCAGCTGTTGCACCTCCGCGTCCCTTCTCTGTCTCAGGCAAAGTTTAATTTTAGACCTCGTCATTGCGACTTACTTGCAGCACCTAAAGCGCGCACTGTGGCACACAGGCAATCTCCACGGGTTCGCGCTTTGCACTACATCAACGCACTTCTCAAGTCGGCTCCTGACTGCGATGTTTTTGCAAGTAGTTGGAGGCTAATTTGTGACAAATGCAAAAACCTTTGTGAGGCATTGGATGACCGTCCATCCTCAGTTAGTTAATAAGATTGTTTTTATGTGTACATTCTGTAATTTCGCAGTGCATTAGTATATACTGTAATGCTGTGTAATTTCGTTTAAACCAAATAAATAAATAAATAAATAAATGATTTAGATTTAGGAAGGGTGTCACATGAGCACGTCGGGGGATGTTAAAACAATAACGCATGCAAGCATTTTGTACTCTCTGGACCAACCTCTGCGTCCGCGCCAGGAGACACGGTCCGTATACTGTATCACAGTAGTTGAACCGCGAGAGTACAAGTGCATCGCATAACCTCACCCTAAGTTCCACACTGAGAAAATCACGTATTTTATAAAGTACCTTAAGTCTATAAAAGCAATTCCTAACGACATTGAGTACATGATTTTCGAAGTTAAGTTCTCCGTCCATTAGGAGGCCAAGGTTCTTGGCCTCTTGAACGCGCTCCAACGACTCGCTTTCTAATAGCACTTCAAAATTGCTCCTGCATAATTTAACTATTTGCTGCTTGGTGCCCAGTATCATGTATTTTGATTTAATAGGATTTAAAGCAAGTGCGTTTAGGTGTGACCATGCAGCAATACGCCCGAGGTCGTCGTTAAGTTTGTTCACCTCTGAGCCTATGTTGTTCACGCTACACGGGATGTACAATTGTAAGTCATCAGCGTAAAGATGATAGTGGCAATGTTTTATAACTCATGTAATGTCACTACTATATAGTATGAACAACATAGGACCCAAAATGGAGCCCTGTGGCACGCCTCTGTGCACCGGGAGAATTTCGGAAGTAGTTTTTTTACCATCATGGCCTTGGAGTTGAACAAGCTGGCTACGATTTTCAAGGTAGCTCGCAAACCACTTCAGTGTACAAGTATCAAAACCGTAATATGCCAATTTTGACAGTAGAAGCGAGATATCTATGGTGTCAAACGCCCTACTAAAGTCCAAGAGTGTAAGAATTGTGCCCTGCCCTTTATCACGGGCGGCCAATATGTTGTCGGTCACGTCGAATAGAGCAGTTGCTGTGCCACGGTGCCTACGAAAACCCGATTGTTGCGCTGGAAGTATGTTATTCAGCTCTAAATATTCTGTTAACTGTTGGCAGACAATTTTTTCTAAGACTTTAGAAAGGCATGGCAGTATGCTTATCGGTCGGAGATCTTTCATCTCTACCGGATGGGGGACCTTCGGTAAAGGACGAACCAAGGCAATCTTCCAAGAATCGGGAAACGTGTGCGTAGCGATGGATCTGTTCATTATTGCTGTAATCATTCCTAGGGTACGAGGCACGGTGAGGAGGATCATATCCAAAGTCACTCCATCAATGCCTTCAGCGTTAGATTTTAAGGTCTTCATAATAGTTGAAACTTGAATTTCCGAGACAGGTTTTAATTTAAAAACTAAAGGACCAAAACGATTAAATGTCGTAAAAAGTGAGGTTACTAATTGAAACTTGATTATATCCGGATAAATTAAGAAAATGTTGGTTAATAATGGTAGGATTATTGAAATGATATGGGAGTTGTTTCTCTTTGGAACTGTCGACAAGTACGTCATTCTTAAGGTTTTTCCATAGAACTTTGGTGTTGGTTACGTAACGATTTATTTTTTGGGCAAAGTACGCACGTTTTTCATTATATAGGGCACAGATAACAATATGTTTCATGTCTTTATAGTACTTTTTGTGCACTTCAGACTGGGTTTGCTTATACCTAACGTGGGCGTCGTTACGTAAACTCATCATTTTCCTTACCGTATGGGTAATCCAGGGACTGTTATGCGGCTTTAAGTGAAACGTCCGGAGCGGAGCATGCGCGTTAAATAAGGATATCAGGTTAAAGTTAAACATTTCAAGCATTTCGTTTACACTACTTAAACCGGCGATGTTTTCCCAATTAACATTACTAAGATCTCGTTCGAAGCAGGAGTAATCGATGTCTGATAAGGGCCTGTATGAAATCAATTTAGGTGCTGGTTTTTCCAATTTAACGTTTAGTTGACACGTGACAAATGCATGTGAGCTAAGATCTGGTATAAATTGAACTCTGGTAAAAGACACAGACGCGTCAGTGCAAACCAGGTCTAGCAAGGTACTGCTATGCTCAGTGAAGTGAGTCGGTTCCTTTATATGCTGCGTAAGATTAAAACATTGTAAACAATTCAATAATTTTTTTGAGCATGCGTCATTGATATTCAAGAGATTAATATTAAAATCCCCTAACAATATAATAAAATCATACTTCGCAAATGAGCTTAAAGAACTAGTCAATCCGTCAAGAAAAACATCAACATCCTGCCAAGGAGGGCGATAGGCCGTACCAATAGCGACCCTCGCACCCTTTACTTTAAGACTCAGCCACATTTGCTCGACTGACGAGGTGGGATGGCTACAGACGCGCGCGTTGATACCGCGTCTGACGTAATACCCCACCCCTCCGCCCCTCGAACGCACATCGGCTGGTCGAGGTACATGCTTTAGTGCATAGCCGGGCACAACCGGTGCCCTCGCGCATTCGCCTTTTTTTAACCAAGTCTCGTTAATGGCAGCAATGTCAACAGAATTATTTTGCATTGCCACGATGAATTCCTCATGTTTGGTGCCCAGTGAGCAGGGATTTAATAAACCAACGAATAGTTTACTGTTTTTATTCAACATCTAGGCAGATAAAATGATAAATAAGAATTATAATAATCGGTGGCAATGCGAACAGATAAATAATGTATGTTGTGAGATATATGACAACTGGGCAAACAATGAGCAAATTATTAAATTGACGGCTAACTGATAGGTTGTTTTGGCGGATTAGACTTGAGAAAAATAGACAATACAGTGTAGTATCATACGCGAAAAACATGTGAAATGTAATATTTATTTTGCGGCTGTAAATACAATTTGGAGCGGGAAAACAGTTAAAACATAAAGTTACAAAATTAAACAATATAAGCCAAACATCGGAGAGCATAATAGATACACTAATGAAACGTATTAATGTTATCAACAAATATCGCCCTAAGCAAAAACCTCGACAATGTCTTTCTCTGTGCGTACCCGGCGCGCAGCGGAGTCCTTATGACGACGCACGTACACGCGACCGTCCTTCGTCCAGCTGTAACGCCATTGCAGCCGTCTGCATTCTTGCCGAGCAAGGTAAAGAAGCGATCTATTTTGGCGAGTCAGTCGGTCATTTACATAAAACCTACTCGGGCTACCCGGCAGGTCGAAGTCCGAGGTATCGGCTCCACGACGCACACGCGCAGCCCGCAACAGCTCAGCACGGGGCCCGCGGCGAGCCAGCCGGACGACGAGAGGACGCGGGCGTGCGCTCACCGCGTCAGCGGGTCTCTCAGGCCCACCTACTGGGTCTAGAGCGCCCGCGGCGGCCGACGATTGGCGGCGCACTCCCACACGTTCAGCGAACACCACATCTCGCTCGTCGAGACCGACTCCGAGTTTTTTTGCGACTAGGCACACAATATGGGTAGGGCTCTCATTCAGCTGCTCCGGTATCCCCGTGATTTCGAGGTCGTTCAAGAGAAGGTCCTGGTCGCGGTCACCAAGCTCGAGTTTTAACGCAGCGACAGTCTCTGCCAGCTCACTATCAGCAGGGCCCGCATGCCGCTCTTCCGACCGCTCTTCCAGGCGCTTGATCCTCTCCTCAACAGCCTCAATATAAGATGATATTACTTCCCAAATTTCATAGTTCTGGTCAACGGAAAGTATACATTTCGATTCCCTTGAGAGTGTAGAAATATACGTTTTTGCGGCATAAACGGCTGTATCTTTTTTGAACGTTAACGTAGATATTAGATTTTTTCACAGCTTTAAGGAACTGTAAACTGTAGTATATGGTTTTATTCAACTTGATACCTCCACGCCTTCTTGAGATAAAGGGTCTTGACATACAGACAGATGGGCCACAAAGTGGTATAAGGGTTCCGTTTATTCCTTTTGAGGTACGGTACCCTAAAAAGAGCAGGCCGAATTCACTGTGTTGAAAGTGTGATTCCTGCATTTTTTTTCAAGCTGTCAGCACAATAAATCCTCAAATCAGTAAAAGGTCAGCAACGCGCTTGTCGTTACTCTGGTGCCGCAAGCACCCATGCGTGACGATGTCAGCATACCATCGGGCAGTCCGTATGTTTGTATGCCACCGACGTAGTATAAATGCTGTGCTGCTCCATCCATAGGCTCCTAAGCGCTGCAACAATCATCTGTCATTGAAGCTGTGGCCAATGATGATGCTTTTATATTTTTTCTCTTTTTTCTCCCCCCGTCTGGTGTCGGGTTAGAATAGCACCACCCCCTTTTTCCCTGTGGGTGTCGTAAGAGCCGTACTAAGGGAACAGGGTTGAAGTGTGTGTGGGCTATGAGCTAGCAAAGCGTGAATGTATGTATGTATATTTTTTCCCGGTTATTCGGTTTTTAATTTTTATCCGAAGCCTATATAGTGTCCCACTGCTGGGCAGAGGCTTCCGGTCTCGACTTCCACTTGTCCCGGATTTGAGCAATCTCTGGCCAATCGTAACAAAATGCGTCCAGGTCGTCCCGCTCTCTGCGTCTCGGCCCGCCACGTCGCCTGCCCAATAGACACAAACTAACGAACACGTACAGCAGCGTATAAATATCTGTAAGTATCATCAGTACGGCGTAATATGAGTAAATTAATTAGCTTCAGACTTAGCACTTGGCCAGCAACCAACTTCTGACGCCAAGTTACCGATTCGCCCTACTTTTTCCAAAACACCGAATAATATTCACCGCTGTTTTGATTAATGCGGTCGTCTTTAAGGGAACAAAGGGAGGGAAGCAATCAACAATGAAGAATTGTTTTGAGTCGAGAATTTCAAAGGAGATTAACCGGACGGTTTGAGATGAACAAAAAAGGGGTATTTTATAGAGAGTGAATTCAAAAGATCTCAGGGGTTTTTATTTGGAGACAAGGTAGGCGGAAATGGCGAATTTTCTAACTCTTGAGCGGTAAATACGGGTGTTTTGTTTAGGACTGCTGTAGGAAGTACCCTGGCGCAAAAAGTGCTTGGAATTCTTGTTTTGTTTTTGGGATTACTGATTGTGAATGTGTGGACAAAAGAAGGTAGCATCATATGATAAAAAAAGTTCTGGTCCGGTGTTTCACCCACGATACACTAGTGGGTAACAAACATATCCTTAATTTTGTGTCTGTCTTTCAAACTTAGAATTAGCTACGTAGACATCAAATTGGAGATAATTACCTCTCTCTGCTTTGCTTTGTACACTGACTCGTTTGAGTGTATAACAACATTAAGACAGTTAAGTGATGAAACAAAGATTTTGTTCACAAACCCCACACCTTGTAATTCCCCAGTCAGGACAAGACCTAGGGTAGTTTATACCTCTGTAGGAAATATTTACAAAGCTGGAATATATTTAGTAATGAATGTAAAACTCTAATGTACATATTATATACAAATATACACTAATACAGGTAGGAGACACGGCACTATACAGATCTTTCAGGGAGATAGAACTCGTGCGCGCCGTAGCGGATATGAGGCAGTTGTTACTGCCGCGCACGCGCTGCAGCAGTGTCGCGACGCGCTCGTGCATGATGCCACAGAATAAATACCTGATTAATGATTAGTACTACGTACAGAATGCCATGTCCTTGAGCCGCCCCTGATGATGGCGTGGAACCCGTCGGTAACGCACAACAACCTAAAGCAACGAATGAATAAATGTATGAATAAAAGAAAGATGATTTATTTGAAACACACAGCACAACAACAAACTTGCTTAAAAATAGAGAAAAAACAAAACAAACAGTTATACATTGTTGAGATTAGTCTCAAAAAGAATGTGTCGAGGCATGAAGTGCCACGACGCAAATTTTCAGTGAATCCATTTATTTACGACATCTTAAATGCGTTATTGTTCTGGACGCTTAGGGAGCCCTAAGCTTTATCCTGTCTAAAGCGCATCATCACAGAGAATTGCAGTAACCCAGTGCCCCAAAAATTTACACTGCCAGGAATATTCCTGATTTGTACAATTTTCAGCAACAAATAACAATAAGGTCTTCTAACAATGCGATCTCCTGTTTACAATTAACCGTCTTTGTTGACGACTTCAAATATTCTAAATCAATTATTCTTCAAGGACTGACCGTCACTTACCAACAGAAAATACAGTTAAAATATCGCATTTCATTACGCTGGTTTCATGGTATGTCATTAATGTGTTTCGAGGGCTTATTAAATGTTAGGCTACCACTGAAACGGAGTTAAGACGTTCAAAATTAACCAATCAAATAAGTTGATCCACATTTCGTGTTCGGTTTGATTTAATGGATTATTTTTGACCCCTCACGCAAAATGTATGTTATAAGTTTGAAGTGTCTGTTTAGCTGTGTGTCTGTCTGTGGCATGGTAGCTCCTAAACAAATAGGCCGATTTCAAGCGTTTTTTTGTCCGAAAGCTGATGTAACTAATACGATTTTTAGCGTCACGCTATCGTTTAATCAAAGGCGTTTCAGCCGGTTTTGAGATACACCTTTGAATGGAAAATGTCTAGGGTTTTCAACTTTTATAAGTTGTTAATTTTGATTGGTCAATTCTACATGGCTCGGCTTCAGTGAAAACTCAATCTTAGCCAGGCGCGTGAAATCGAGCGGGGAAAACAAATTGAAATCAATTGGGTGATTTCCTCATGTTAATATGTATAATGGCGTGTTTGCTATATTAATAGTAATCCATCAAATTGTTATAATAAAATGTAAATTACAAAATATATAATTGAAATCATAAAAATACTGGAAAGTTCCAAGTAGAACTTTTTATAACGGCCAATAGAAAAATAAAAAAACACCTATTAATAGAATATTTATTTTTAACAACTAAGTACTAAAACGCAGTATTTCCCGATCAAAACAGCAATTTAGCAAGAAGATAATGCTGTGACGTCATAATACTATGTTAACTTGTATGAGCCGTTTCGACTGTCGCCAGAGTCACCATGCGTACGTTTAAGTTCGATACAAACATAATATGATCCACTCGAAAAACTGGTTCGATGGCACCGTGAAAATACATCGTCATGAAGCGAACAGCGATGCAGAGTGTCAAAATGACTATGAGTATGAATTTTGAAGGCTAATTAAATGATCAAGATATGAATCTAGACTTCTATTTCTTTTCATCATCCTCCTAGCGTTATTCCCGGTTGTGCCCTAAAGGATACTGGGGTTCGTTTTACCAGCTAATCTTAAGATTTGGCATAGGCACTACTTTTACTATAGCGACTGCCATCTGACCTTCCAACCCCGAGGGAAAACTAGACCTTATTGCCATTAGGCCGGTTTCCTCACGATGTTTTCCTTCACCGAATAGCTAACGGTAAATATTCTGTACATAAGTTCCGAAAAACTCATTGGTACGAGCCGGGATTCGAAGCTAGACTCAATTTCTTTTATATTATACGTTAAATAATAATAAAAAAGATTCATTTCATACCCAAGTTCTTCTGAACTCAACGATCTCGGAATTATTTCATTTAAAACAGGGAATTCTTTTTCTTGGTAAGCGCGCTGGCTTTCGCAGGGATTATGTATCATTCTATTTTCTCATTCCTAGCGCTGGCTTTAGCTGCTAACTCAATAAGGATACTGAGATGATTAGATTAGATTAGTCAGTTAGTAATAATCTAATTATTTTTGGTAATGAAGACTATTACCTACTATTAATTGGTAAATGCAAGTGCATAAGTGTTATGCTATGCGGGGAGATCGGATCTGAATTCTGGATTCTGATTCGGGTATATGTAAGATGTAAGTTTTTAAACAATACATGTTTACGGTTTAGTATATGTGGTTTGGGTAATGCGAGAGACATACATAACATGAAAATTGGTGTTATGAACATTGCCGACTTTTCCGTCACTATGAAACGCGAGTCAAGAGAATCAAGCTTATACGCTATTATTTATTCTTAAATCCTCATTTAATTACTCATTAAAAAGATTAAACCCATTTTTTGTTTTTGCGGTTCTCCAAAAAAAAAAGTCGTTACTGAGATCTTGTCAATTTGAGAATAATGCATAAGATCCTATTGTATACTTAACCAAAAACCAACCACCAGTCAACCATAGGCAAATCAAATAAATTCTGGGCGGGTGCAACTTTATATAGACTAAATGTATTCAATACAATACAAAATTAGTAAGGTATTCGCAAGCGCTCGCGCGCGGGGCCAATATGTGGGAACGGGACACCTTTATTGCGGTCTCTGTTGCATTTGCCTTCCATGACTGGTGGGAAAGAGAGCGCAAAAAAGGTACACTATTCGCAAAATCATCATCATCATCATCATCATATCAGCCAAAAGAAGTAAATAGGCTTCCCCTAAAGAGTGACATATTCACCGGTCCGCAGAATCTTGCGACCTTTACCCAAACACTTACCTTACCTTGTACGGGGTTTTGTACTATCATTTTTTCAAACGTGCCGCGCTCGATCAAGTCGAATTGAGTAGCGCCGCGCCAAACATAATCATAATCAATATCAAACCTGTAACGTTTAAAGGTAATTCGTGAATGTCAAAATTCAACATAATCCTCCTAGAGTTTTTTTTTTACTTTTCGCGGTATTGCCCTACACGAGCCTGGGATCCGCTTTAGCAACTAATCCGTAGATTTGGCGTAGGCAATAGTTTAACGAAAGCGACTGCCAACCTGACCTTCGAAACCAGAGGGAAACCTAGACCTTATTGCGATTACACCGGTTTCCTGACGATTCCTTCACCAAAAACCCCGGTAAATATCAGATTCAGATTCAGATTCAGATTTTTTATTCATAAAATACATTATTTTATATGTCAAATAGAGTAGGTAGGTACATACGTTTTAAACATGTCAAGGTAGTTTTAATTATAAATAGATATACAATATTCCTAAAAAAATATTCATTTACATTGTAGATGTCAGTCTAATTAAGGGTTATTAACTAAGGTTAACTAGGGTTAATATCTAATGATATTAGGTAGTAGGTTTTTGAATTTTTGAAAAAACCGACTGGTACAGTCAGCATCACATAGTTAGTAGCAGCCAAATTAGCCAAATATATCGGAACACGTCTTTATTACTATAGGAATAAAGACGTGTTCCGATATATATGGCTACTTTGGCTGCTACTAACTATACGATGCTGACTGTACTTACGACGCGACCTCCAGATTTAAAGTCAAGATTCAACGTTCCAAAGAAATAAAGAAATATGGACTTCAATTTTGAATAAATTGCACTCAATCGATGCGGATATTTGTGCAGCTCTAATTAACTTTGAGTGAACACCGTCAATAAATTTTTCTTTTATTTGGTCATCTGGATCCTTAAACTGACACTGCTTTTTTTAGCTCGAATGTGTACTCTTCAATATTTTCCGTTGGTAATTGGTTTCGACTACGAAATGCGGCTCTCTCCAATGCTACAGATTGTTGCCTCACATATTTACTTCTCAGTGTAGCACATAAATCTACGTATGACAAGGATGTTGGTTTATTAGGTGCACATATAAACTACTAAGTGTTTCAAAAACTTGAGGCCTTAGTTGTGTCAGTTAGTAGGGGTACTTTTTTTACTTCGTTCACTTCATTAAGGACGATCGGATTCACTCTAATTGTTGTTCAAAACATTCCCACTTTTCACCATCAAATAGTTGTAGGTTATAATTCGTCTTCTTAGATTGTGTTATCCGTGCTAATTATTTCCAAAAATTGCACAGTATCTCCCGTAGTTCGTCCACTGTATGCTTGTCTGTATATTCCACTTTGTATTCCGTTAGTTTTTGGTGTAATTCTTCCTTATTTAATTTCTTTTTTGCTCACTGATCGCACTGTAGCACTGTGATAAAGGTTTGCAGTAAAGTTGCACTCAGAACTAGCATCCTTGAAAGTCCACTCTCTCTTTTGTGACTTTGAGTTCATTTAGATCAATGAACATCTATAAATTTGGTGTAAATCCGTGTTTGCAATTATTTATTATTTTGTGATGCGGCCGGCCGCAATGGCCGTCGCGCCGGTCGTGTGTCGCTGCGACGTCACACCAAAACGATCCGCCGCCACTAATTTGTAATTCCAGTTATTAGCACAATTTAGCGTTGATTTGCTCTGCACTTTATTTAATTATGCGCTGGTTTCTATGATCCTCGTCGCCAATTTGTCGTATCTTCAATGAAACTCGTGAATTAATTAATTACTGTATTTAGTGTACGATAACTTAGCCGTTCGGCCATTTTAGACGCCGGTGAATCAGAGACCGGAAATACAGGTGCGAGTGAGATGGAGATTGTTTAGCTGCTTCCGTATGCCACACGATTTTTCACATGAACGCTCTATACCTAACGTTAAACGGCAAGTGGGCTTTTTTTGAAGTAGGGTAAATCAACGTAGTTATTTAACTTAACCACGACCGTAGTTCAATTAATTAACAACAATTCCAACGTCATAAATCCGTACACGGCGGGAATAAGTTGAAAACTTGAGATGTAAAATGGAAGAAAATTAAACTTTATGCAAATGTACATAGAGTCCAAATTTCTTCCAGTTTTCATCTCGAATTGTCAATTTATTCCTGCCATGTACGAAAATATTCTAACAAAATATTAATTGCCAGCAATATACAGCAAAGTAAATTAGCAAGTAAGTTTAAATGACAGCTCTTCATACTTTGTTTATTACGTCATACCCCTAGTACATTGGAGGTTCGGATGTTGGATTTTAAATTGGACAGTTAATTTACATAATTATGATTTGCTAATACATGCAAACAATTGCAAGTGGAGCATGTTATTATCAGTTTTAATAAATACCCGCGTGCTGGTCATTCAATTTGAAGTTTAGTGGACCAAATTATCCCGACAGCATGTCGCGGCATGATAACGACTAGTAGAAACCCTTTCCCGAATTAGTATCCCTAAAAATTAAATTGCCTTTATCTATGGAGAGCCGATTCTCAGCCCACAGGCGCGGCACTTAGGTGAATGTCCAGTCCGATATTCTTTAACTTGTTTTAAGCTCACCCACAAATATATCTTAACGCCGCGATTCGTAGTCACTAAGCGTAGGTCGGGGTCAAGTTTTGTTAAGCGAATAGCAGAATAACTTCCCAGCTTAAGTATAAAATCTCAACGTCCGCAGCAAACATAAACACGAAATGGTTACTTTGCGGACGGCCAAGTCCGACTGCAAGTTGTCAAGCAGTCGAAAAACTTGCCGTTTAATACCTCAAGCGGTGGAAAAGTCCTCTTAATTATTTTGTGCGGTTTCAGCTTAATCTCCCAGCGGTTACTGAGTACACTGACGGATTTATGTTTTAATTTCATGAGATTCTGGGTTCCGTGAACTTTGGAACTAAGTTTCTGGAGTATCAATTGAGTTACGTTGTTCAACTGTTCAGCCGCCATTTTACATTAAAATGTATAATGGCGGCCGAACAGTACTAAGGTACGCTGTGAAATGATATTAATGAAGTTATCTGAAATTAGGCTGCGAAGACGATGTTATCTACGTACTTTGTACAGGTATTCCTGAGTTTTTTAGGGTTCCGTAGTCGACTAGGAACCCTTATAGTTTCGCTTTGTCTGTGCGTCCGTCCGCGGATAATCTCAGTAACCGTTAGCACTAGAAAGCTCAAATTTGGTACCAATATGTATATCAATCACGCCGACAAAAAGTGTTTATTTTATTTTATTAGGGCACCTCCCCTATACGTAACGTGGGGAGTGTTTTTTTTTTCATTGCAACCCTAACGTGTGATATATTGCTGGATAGGTATTTAAAAGTGAATAGGGGTTTGCTAACATATTTTTTTGATAATGTTAATATTTTCGGAGATAATCGCAGAAGTAAAAAAAAATGTGTCCCCCCCCTCTAACTTTTGAACCATAAGTATTAAAAATATGAAAAAAATCTCAATAGTAGAACTTTATAAAAACTTTGTAGGAAAATTATTTTGAACTTGATACGTTGAATAGTTTTTGAAAAAAAATACAAAAACTACGGAACCCTACACTGAGCGTGGCCCGACACGCTCTTGGCCGGTTTTTATATATCTTTATCTACCGTGAAACCTCCCATCTATAGACCATATCACCCAAGTCTGGTTCAAATCAAGTACGATATTATTTGTTTACGTGCGTAGTGTGTTGTATGTATGGATAATCTCGATAAAATAGGCATTATAGCAATAAAAATTACTAATTTAGCTTGGTGCGTAAAAGTGAACACACACTGATGACTGTACAATTATTTGTAGAAGTAGCTACACAAGAGAACATGCTCAAAATGATCTACACAATCTTTATTTTCGTGACATTAGAATCGTATGTAGTTCACTTTGGGCACTTGGTCCGCGTAGCTTTATTTGCAGCCTTTCTCATTTGATATTTCAATGATAATTTTAACATCTTACAAAAGTTGATTAACCCCCGACATTTTCATATCTCAAAACCAGCAGGACCGCTTTTGTTGAAACGTAGTTAACAACCATCTCGATTACGTCAGCTTTCGGAAAAAAAAACCGCATTAAAACCGGTCCATGCCTTTAGGGGCTACGATGCCACAGAAAGACACACAGGCACACAGATACATAGACACGTCAAACTTAAAACACCCCTCTTTTTACGTCGGGGGTTAAAAATCAATTCAAGTGTTTTATGGTACAAGTTTTAGCACTTGTACCATAAAACAATGTTATTTCAATCCACAACCCACGGAACCTGTCGCCAATACTCGTACTTGACTGTTTTTTTGCCACTCCCGAGTTGTCGCCGACTAAACCAAACTTTATTTTTGTGAAAACTTTCAGCGATTATTTTAATGGATTCCTTCATTAGTAACCGCTGGATTTTAATTAAGTTCAGACGTTAACTGATAAGACTATATTTGTCTGAAAGCCAGGTTAGTTATGCTTTTCTTAACGTACGTATACTGTGTTGTGGGTATTTCGGTCCAGACACGATCAGTAATAATTACTTATTTATTATTTGCATCACGCAACAAGGCCCATGTTTACAAATACCTTACAGACTACCATACATATCAATATACGCAACTTATATAACATAATAATACAATAACACTTTAAGACGAGGACGCGCGGCGCATTATCTGCGAGTCAAATAGCCAGCCTCGAAACCGCCGGAAAAGTACACCCTTCGGCGAGCTTGTTCATGAAGGTCGACAGCTTGTCAGTTGGCACTCTCGCCACAAATGAATTCTTTAATGACACTATTTCAAGAAATGACATTAGTACCTATTATCAAACAGCGATTAGAATACACCTCGAAAGTACCTCTAGCACAAAATCTAGAGAAAGTTTGGATATTCTAATCGCGGTTTGATAATATTGATTGACAGTGTAGTGATTCTAATGAAGTGGTAGGAAGGAATCAACGGTAAAAATGGAGGAATTTATGTTCATTTTAAACCCCTACGCAAAATGAGGGGTGTAATAAGTTTGACGCGTCTGTGTGTCTGTCTCTGGCGTCGTAGCTCCTAAACGTATGGACCGACTTTAATGCGGTGTTTTTGTGCGAAGGGTGACGTGATCGAGATGGTTCTTAGCTTGCTTCTTAGTTTCAACAAAATTGGTTCAGCCGGTTTGAAATTTGGAACTATGGAATGAAAATGTCGGGTGTTTTTCAACTTGTCTAAGTTATAAGTAATTATTAGTTGAGAAGGTGAGTTGCTAGTTAGGCCAATTTTTCTGTAGTTGTCGTTTTTATTTTTTGTCACAATTAGATTAAATTAGGTTAGTTGGAAGAGCTCACGATTCTGTACAATGTCCGCACAATTACCTATAGTGTCCTACATATTTATGGGACTTTCCGTAACTCAATGGGAGTTTTCATACAAAGTTTTAGTGACTTATGGATATAGTATTTCTATTGCAAAGAATCAATTCAATCATACCAAAATTCTGAAGAAAAGAAAGTACCTATATTTTTCATTCACCTGCGCGTAAAGTGGCAATTAGCCCCAGCCCCGCTGCTTACAATGACAATTGGTCACATAACAATGACAAATCTATATAAACAATGTGTTTCTCTAGCGGTTGGTTCTCCGAATATAAATTAATTAATAATGAATTACTAAACCTTACGTTTAAAGTCGGTGAAAATTAACGTAAATCAAACATGTCTCCGAGTTTATCACAGGCAGCTTTAAAAAATAATTTAGCGTTTAAAAACCGCATTACTACGAGCTGTGGGACGTTTGCCAGTGCATGTAAATTGTTGGAGATAAAAATCGCGCTTGCCATGCATAGGATAGACGTGGGGCCAGAAAGAAAGCGATTAGAAAGAGTCTTCAACAAAATACCAAAGGCCATTCGAGACTTAGAGAGTGTTAGAGAATTTGAGAAAGCACTGCATAATTATATACTAAAAAAAGCATATTACTCTGTAAAGGAATACTTAAATAATGTAAGTAATGCCTATAATGTTAAGAATTTTTTAAGAAACATTTTATACGCCGCAAAGTAGAACATAGCAGAACTTCAAGAAAAAAGCCTCTGTAACGAACACCTATCATATTATCATCACCTATGGTTCACAAATAAAGTATTTTGTCTTTGTCTTTGAAAGCGAACGCATTATGATGAATTTTTTCTTTGTATTCATATTCAGTTTGACTTATTTCAAGTAGGTTAAGAACTATCATTGTAATAAGCTTTTTTTGTCAACATATTACTGACTGTCACATGACATGTCAACATCTTAACAGTGGTCTTCCATGATTCCGTTGGCGGGATACCACATATTATGGCATGAATAAATATTTTCTGACTTCGGAAAACTATCTCACGGGTCAGTGCAATTACCCCAAAACATAATTCCATATCGTAAAGTCGAAGTTACGTATGCATGATATGCTACAAGAACCGCTGATTGACTTAGTACTTTTATTAAATTATACATGGCATAAGAAGATTGGTTAGGTTTTTTACAAGTTGTTTCTATCTAGTATATTAAAAAAAAAAACATTATTAAAAGAACATATTAAGTTTTTTAGCATTCTAAAGCAAGTTTATGCAATGTCGTCCAAGAAATCCTAATCTCATTTCAATCTCCAACTTCCTTGCCCCACCCGACATACCTACAACTCGCACGATAATCTGTGTTGCCCGCTTTATACGACACTAAGCCGACCTACCACACAATAAAGGCCAAATTGCTGTACACTTAGTCCGAATGCGCTTAAGTTCCGATGTGGTTCCGTGAGTTAGATTTAGCGCACCAAGTCGACGGAACACTTCTTCGTTCTCTAGTACTATTCAATTTTCTATTTAGGTCTCTGTTTTGTACCTATTTGTATTCTAACTTATATAAGGCACTAATTTTCTTGTACCGCATGTATGTCTGTGCTGCACAGTGACTTTGGTTGTTGTTGTTGTTTACCTCCGACGCAAAAAGAGCGGTGTTATAAGTTTGACGTGTCTGTGTGTCTGTCTGTGGCATCGTAGCTCCTAAACTTGTTTTCCGAAAGCTGGCGTAAGTAATCTAGATGGTTCTTAGCTACGTTTTAACAAAATCGGTTCAGCCGTTTTCGAGATATTGAGTTTTGAAATGAAAATATAGGGGGTTTTGTATTTGTTAATTATGTAGATCATATTTATAACTTTCCAATATAGGTACCTACCTACGCACTTGAATAAATAAATAAACACATGGGTACACTTAAACAAATGGAACCAGACCCATAGTAAGCATAATAAGACGTGTGTTACTAGACAATGATAATATTATTATTATTATTAAATCTTTATTTCGGATATAATTATAGTTACATCCATAGATTGTTAGTACGACTTAAAAACTTATATTAGTATAACACAATAATTATTTATATCTAAAAGGAGCAAATGCCCTAATTTGACCAACCCAGTGCATTAAAATTGGGCAGTCATAGCGTTCAGCAATTACACCCAGAATGCTGTTGGTACTACCCCTGAGCCTGTTCAGCATCGAGGCGATTTTTTTCCGCATTATTGCTTGGAAGCCATCCGTGCGGGCTTCAGCGAACATACGGGATGCGCTACATCAACGTGGCAGCCCCAACAGCATTCTAAATGCATTATTATACTGTATGCGCAGGGCGTTGTAGGCTCTTTTTGTGTACCTTACCCAAAGGCTGCTCGAGTAAAATGACTGACTATAGGCTTTGAACAGTGTGATTTTTACCTCGGTAGAACATCTTGCAAACCTGCGGGCAAGCATGTTTGACCTTACCGCCAACGCCCTGCGCTCCCTCTCAATATCAAGGTCATCACGTAGGTCAGAAGTTATAATGTGACCTAGATACTTACATTTTTCAACTACCTTCAGAACGGACCCATGTAATTTAACTGGCGGTATAAAAGCAGGCCTCTTCCCCTGCGCCTTAAACACCAGTACCTCACTTTTTCTGGCGTTGTACTGCAGCCCGTGTGCAACAGCACACATATACACATATGACGCATATGACGTATGTTTAGTAGATACATTTCCGATTGCATAGGAAACATTAAAAACTTTGAAACCTGTTCATGCTCATGACACAAATATTATAGTACCGGGACTCGAACCCAGGACCACCGTCGTCATATTTTTTCGTACTTCTTATTACGTAAAATAAGCAGGCATTTTCCTTTAACCGCAACAGCTAAACTCGGCTCTCGCACACACGCTCTTAGGTTTCGATACACCCGATCATCATCCTCGGCCTGTCGTCCACTGCTGTACATAAAAAACCTTTCCTAATTGGCGGCACCATACCCGATCCTCAGCTGTCCGCATCGAAAATATGTAAAGCGACTATCTTGTACAAAATTAATATACGACGTA
Source organism: Epinotia ramella (assembly GCA_947578815.1). Lineage (NCBI taxonomy): Eukaryota > Metazoa > Arthropoda > Insecta > Lepidoptera > Tortricidae > Epinotia > Epinotia ramella. The sequence continues at coordinate 21,391,439 of OX388219.1, forward strand.
TTTCTGAATGGTGTATTTTCGGAGTGCACGTAATTCCGTATGGACGTGTTTCTTTCGGCCGATGCAAATAAGTATGTACATTTTTCTTTTAAGACGTAAACAAATTTCAGACTGGAAAATTTTCTATGTCGACGATTTTAAAATTGATATCAAATTTACATCGACCAATAATATCGAATTGTTCAATTTTCCATTTGTGCTGAATGACAGTAAATCGTGAAGATCTTCTGTTAGTTAATAATATATTATTGCTATATTATTTATTCTTTGATATAATACCGCGCTTTGTCCACTTTTTACTCGCAAGAATAAGCTACCGAAGTAAATCCCAACTGTCTGGGACAATGGGTCTTGTCTGAAACTATTTTGATCTGTCTGAGTGATATGGCTCGACTAATTCTAGTATTAAAGTAGAATTCTTACTGTCTGCATTGTAAAATAAGGATTAATATAGTAAATGTTAATCTTAAGAACAATGAAAGCTAACTTTGTATGGATAAAAAAATGGTATCCAGCCAAGAATTAACCACTTCATTATTTGGAATAGTATAGTTTAAATTGTATGTCTTCTAAGACCATTTTTTTACTCACGAGGTCGCTTTGACTGAATCGGTGTTGCGAATCCTTCTTATGTCGCACTACATAAATCACACATTTTGATAAAATGTATACAGGGCCATTCAAAACTGCTCTTCTTTGAAAAAGTATTTTTGGAATGGCACCAAAAATGTATAATAAACTAGCTTCCGCCCGCGACTTAGTCTGCGTGAACCGGGATAAAAACTATCCTATATTTGAATCCAGGCTTCAACCTATCGTCGAGCAAAATTTAATTTCATCCAAAATTTCACATTTATAATAATATAAGTAGGATGACAAAAAAATATAACTAGACTAGATGACTTATCAGAATTTAAAATGAGACTGTATAATCCTGTTAGGAAAAACTATTCCGTAGATGACGCGATTTATTTGAATTGTTATTTAAATTCGTTTTTAAGTAAGCATGCCATGCATGCCAGGGGCAGTCACGTAACGTTACGTAAGCGCGTTAGTACAGTTTAACTGTTATCTTTCCATTATCAAATTTGACATTTACTTGACGCGCTTACAATGCGTTACGTGATCGCCCTGCTGAACTACAATATTTGTATGCCGAACGGAAAAACATAGCGATACCCAGAATTAATGTGACACCTGACAACCTATGTTTACAAATAAACAATTTGAATCTTTTAATCAAAACGCACTTAAGTCGGTTCATCTGTATGGATGCTACTATGTCAAAAACACACAAACATACCTAACAGATGTGTGTCTGTCTAGATGGCTGTGGGTTATGGATCTACACGCACACAAATACACGGAAGCACATGTTAAACTTATTACACCCCTTTTGTTTATAGCACCCTCTTTTTCGTTGGAGGTTAACACCCCTTTTGATCAGGGGTCATCAAGAGTTTAATTAAGAGGCAGTTTTAAGATATTCAGTCAGAATTAAGCCTGGAAGGACTCATGTCAGCCGCTCGTCAAATGCGAAGCTGAAAGGGATCTAATAATGATTACGTAGAGGGTCTCAACCACCTCACTTTCTTCGACATCATTTTGAAGAATTAGACGTAGTTTTTATGCCCTTTTATGATATTTGTTAGACGTCCGGTAAGCTAAGATAGGTAGGTACGGACACGGACTTTAATTGTTGAGCCATTTAGAGCTACCTAACTGGAAAAGAAATCGAACTCTGCAGCCACTTCTACAAAAACGTGGCCACGAAAGTGATTCGGAACAAACACTCGAATATACCCGAAAATATCTTAACACTCTTCTACCGAGTGTCGAATATAGCCAAAAAAAGTCGTAAATTAAAATTACCGAAACCTCAACGACTTCAAGCGGACCACCGTCATTACGGGCAGTCCCACGGGAAATTCCCGTGGCGGGATAAAAATGATAAACTCCGTGGCATGTATGTAGGTATTTCTTTTTTGCCCATTGACAATGAGACTCTTGAGACAAGTCGTTGAAAGCATAACGATGCAATAAAGAGTATTTTTTTAATTAAATTACTTAATTTAATTAATTGTCGTAGTGTTTTTATCACTTTCATTGCCCAGGAACCCGACTAGCGGGCGCCTACGCCGTATTCACTTTCTGCTACATACGAGAAAAACCACGGGATTGGGATTATAAGCGTGATCGCATCAGAAATGTGGCTAGCCGCCGCAGCAGAACCAAGGTAACCGATATAGCCCTCCCAATCGCTAAACTTAAGTGGCAGTGCACATTACACGTAGAACCGATGGCCGTTGGGATGGAAAGATTCTCGCGTCGCAACCGGGGGGACTGCCCACCTTGACACCTTGTGGAGACAAGATGGACTGATGACCTAAATAGTAAAGGTCTCGAGAGTCCGCTGGATGCGGCGCAAACTGGTCATTATGGCACTCTTTGGGGGAGGCCTATGTCCAGCAGTGGACGTCTTTCGGCTGAAATGATGATGATGAGTGTTTTTACTTTGATGACCGGTTAAGGCGCCGTAGGTTCAGCGAAGTTAAGCGAACAGAGTTTTTGTAACAATATAATGCGTCTGTTTATAATAATATGGTTTCAAAAAAATACGAATAGTAATCTTGAGGCTTTTCTGCAGGGAAATCAGTGCTTCGAAACGTGATTAAGCAAATTTCGCTAGATAGAAAAACATCACGAACATAGGCACAAGAATACACTTAAAATATTCGTAACAAATTATGCACAAAACCTATAAATATTACAATTGCTTCTAAAAATTGGCAATATCATGTATGAGAGAAATCAGTGTTTACATTTTTATTTATTTAAACGGCCAACAAATTAAAATTAAAAAACATGATATACGCGCTTCCGAGCACGCACTTCCATCTCGCTCACGCTTATGCTTAGTGATAGGGAGAGAAGACCATGAACCTACGGCGCCTTAAGTCTAGAGTAAACACAACTTGTGGTTCCCTGCCTACAAAGCTGACGAACAACAAATACCTATTTGTGTGATGAGCAAGAATATTTTGTTTCTGAATCTTGGATGTATTCTATGTATTGAAATATTTATACCACGTCGGTGGCAAACAAGCATACGGATCGTCTAATGGTAAGTGGTACTTTAAAGTTTGTCACTGTTTAGCACCACCCAGGGGACAAGTGCAGGGTAGCTCCTGCGGACGCACGTAACAGCTGCCCCCAAAGTGGGCCGACCCTTTAAAAATGTACACACTCTTTCCGTGAAGAACAGTAGGTATACTGTAAGCCCTCGGGAAACCTCAGCAGGGCGCTCGTTCCACGAACCGAACGTTGCACTATATGTCTAAGTAGCTGCCCTCGAGACTTTGCGAACCAGCGGGATAAAACAGCCTATCAACATCATCATCACATCAGCCGAAAGAAGTCCACTGCTGGACATAGGCCTCCCCCAAAGAGTGTCACAATGACCGGTCCTGCGCCACCCGCAAAGCCTATTAGCGGATAAGTAATAGATATCCGGCCAAACCACTATCCGTTGCATCTCTACTTATAAATCTCTCAGGGGGGCTAGCACAACTGACGACGAGCCGCGACGCGAGTTGAGAAAGATCTACCCTCCTCTTTCTAATTTGCACGGTGCGAGCAAGACAGGAGACACCCAGTCGCGCGCGAAGCGACTTTTCAGCAAGTTGTGCTAGACGTACGGAATTTTCCTTTTTTCATATTATGAAGTACTAGTTAAAACATTGACGCGTAGTTTCAGTGTCCGAGAGGCAACCGGATGGCTCGCGGAATTTGGGCTCCCGTAGCGTTGTAGAACCGCCCTGTGCAATCAAAACTGAGCCTACTTGGACTGGGGCGGCAAATGGAGGGGGGGTGGAAAAAAAATACGCCAGCTATTCGATTGAAACAGCATTCTATTACTTATATATACACGTACATACGTAGCGTACACTCTTGCAGGTATTCGCTGTCTGAATATTGGGCTGCCTCGCGACAAAAAAAAAACTTCCCCAGTCCAAGTTGTCTCAGTTCGGGTAGCACAGGGCGGTTCCACAACACTTCGGGAGCTCAAAGACCGCGAGCCATCCGTTGCCTTTTGGACACTAAACTTTATTTTTATTTTCTCAAAAATGGCCCGCAAAGTGAACATAACTCGCTACATATTGGAAGGTAACTACAGTTTAAGGTCAAATCTAAATAAAAAAATAAAAAACATTTCAGGCCGCCCGGAATGTTATATATAAATTCCTTTATTTGTCGAGTACCTAATTTTTTTTAAAGTAGAAACTGGCATATAAAAGACGACACAGCTCGTATTCAGCCAATTCAACTCGTATTTTTCTGTTGCAAACACGACGTTTTTGTATGTGTCTCAAATAGTTTGCGCTTTTTTGGTGGAAAAATACACTTGCGATTCTGTTAAAAAAAACGGCGGGGAATCGTAAATATTTTCACGTTGTGCAACGATGTTTAAAGTTTATATAAATGTAGTATTTTTATCCCCCCATTTTTGAGAAAAGCACTATATTAGCCTTAGCCGGAATGGCAATTGCAGGCTTCGTATTATAATTAAACGGACTCGCAAGCTTGTCCGTTTGAACAAATACTCAGCCTGCAATTGCCTCCTTCCCGGCCACGGCAATCACAAAAGAAGAATTACCGCATTTTCTTGGAGTATAAATTCAACATTATCTTAGCGTGTTCCACAGTTCTCTTTTATGTACTTCCTATTACTACGCAAAGTTATTCAAGACAACATTAGCACTGTATCGCGCTAAGCACTATGTAAATTCTAACTCAATTACCAAGTATCCAAACACAAACAAAAACCGGCACACAAACAAAACAATCCAGCGGAGCATTAAATTATTACTTCATGCACGACGGTGCTAAGTTGGTACTGTAGATTTAATTTACAGGCAGATGCGGTCGACCTCACCCTCAGACCAGGTTAAAAGATAGGCAGACCATTACGAACAACTTAGTGAAGCCGGTTTTATTTATTTATTTAAACTTTATTGCACGAAAGAAAAACTTATCGTTCAAAAGGCGGACTTAATGCCATTTATAACAGTCAAACTTTAAGGCAAAGCGGAAAAGATTGAGGACAGTGCAAATAACAACTAAAAAAAAACATGTCGGTACTCCTTTAAACAACATATTTACACAAATACTTATACAAAAATAAAATAAATACACAAATAAATATATACATAATTATACACTACATGCATACTTACAAGCGAAATTTTCAAACCTGAAACCTTTAGTCAACTCGGGTCAGCCAGCAAATAAATTACGCACAGATTTCTTAAAAATGAATTTGCGCGGTGCTTTCCTGATGGCGGGGGGATCCACCTGCACAGTGAAAGAATTGGACATAAAGCCAGTACGGTGAAGAAGGATAGATAGAGAAAGATTGTCAGAAGAGCGAAATTGACTGAGTCCTCACCATTATACACTTTTGCAGGTTCATAACCAGTTGCGATAAATGGTTTTTCACACCTGCTAATCAGAAAACAGTTATTGTAGCTCTCAAATGAGGGATCAAAGTTTTACTTTCCTTCCCTAATTGTGCTATTTAGAAAGGGATTAAAACTTTCTGATAGAAGCTGTGAGATCTTGGGCGTAAACAGTTGAATCTCTAGTTACGCTCATGATTCAACGTTAAAATCCCTCGTTACGCTCAGGTATTAGGTCTGTTGTAGAATCTGTAGCTTCACTCAGGATTCAATATTCTGCCCTCGCTGTAAATATATAATTTTGCTCCCTTGAGATACAATCTACTATTATTTATTCTGTGGCACGGAACGGTGGACTGTGAACCTTCTATTTGATTGTGGCACATCTGCCTTTTACTTGTATCTAGAGTTGGAACAAACTTTTTGTTTATGAAGCGTATGGCGGGGGGCACGAGAAATATGGCGTGTAGCTGGAATAATTTCTCAGGATCATCTGAACTCCTATTTATATTTTTCACTTCTCGTATCAGATACGAGGTTGAATGAATGAATTACATACAAATAGTTTATTTCACAACAAGGATTAAAATGTTATACTTACATTAGTGCTAGACTAATTAGGCGCCGCCTGTCCCGTGGTGAAGTTACAAACTTTAACAGGATATATTTAGCGGCTACAATACAATAATATGTAGGTAGAGGTAGAGAACAGGCGGTCTTATCGCTGAGGAGCGAGCTCGTCCAGACAGCTTTTGGGTACATCGGAGAAAGATAAAACCAGATAGTGGCCATTTCGAGCGTCAATTTTAACAAACGTTCATTCCTAAAAAACCGGCCAAGTGCGAGTCGGACTCGCGCACGAAGTGTTCCGTACCATTATCTATAAAAACAGCAAAAAAAAACGCGTTTGTTGTATGGGAGCCCCCCTTAAATATTTTTTTTTTTTTTTTAGTATAATTGTTGTTATAACGGCAACCGAAATACGTCATCTGTGAAAATTTCAACTGTCCTTTTATTGCGGTTCTTGAGATACAGCCTGGCCCCGTAGCATGGATGGCGTTATCACGCGATAAGTGACAGGATAGGCGCGTCGTCTCGTTCTATCGAACGGTGTCAGCCAGGGACGGAAGCTCTATCCTGTCACTTATCGCGTGATAACGCCATCCATGCTACGGGGCCTGGTGACAGACAGACAGACGGACAGCGAAGTCTTAGTAATAGGGTTCCGTTTTTACCCTTTGGGTACGGAACCCTAAAAATGAATCAGACACCAACTGTAACAAAATAACAAAAACCATTTCATTTAGTTAGAATGAGTGGGCGCAACCAACACGTAACACATCACTGTGATATCAGTACGTCGAGTCAGTCAGTCATTATCATCGAAGCGCTCATAGCCTCGCGGCGCCTGCGAGTCGGAAACGATAACGCAGGTTAAGCAAACATGGCAGCGGTCAGTCTTTGGATGGGTGACCGCCTGATGTTTGAGTGGTTAATATAAATGAGCGCTTCCGTGCTTTGGAAGGCACGCTAAGCAGTTGATCCCGGCTGCTGTCTATGACAGTAGTCGTTAAGCCGAGTTAGAGGCCTTAGGGCGGCTTAAGAGTTTCTAACAGTCGAGTTGCCCACTCACTTGACAAAGGGGGGACAACTGTTACTCGCGTCCGCAGGAGCTACCTACCACAACCCTGCACGTGTCCCCTGGGTGGTACTAAAGAGTGACAACATTAAAGGCCAAAGTAATGTATGCCATACGATTAAATGAATCATCATCATATCATCAGCCGAATGACGTCCACTACTGGACATAGGCCTCCGCTAAAGAGATCCCCAATGACCGGTCCTGCATGCGGATCCAGCAGACCCCGCGAACTTTACCAGGTCATTTTCCTTTCCGGCCCCAACGGCCATCGGTTCTTCATGCAATGGGTCCCGCCCACTGCCACTTAAGTTTAACGATACCGCTCAGTGCAATAACTTAATCTTTGTAAAAAGCTTTCCAGTTAGATAATTAAAAGTATATGTACTAATGAGTGCGCGTTCACTTAGACCTCTAGCGGGAAAATGGAGCGTTCATTATCTTAAGACTATTAAAGTCATTATTGATTAGGTTTTTGTTATAAATTGGAACTCATTTCTTAATGGGCTGATACCGATTAACAGTAATAAAAAAATATTTATTTAATGTTTATTGCACCAAAGAACAACTTATCGTACAAAAGGCGGACTTAATGCCGTAAGCATTCTCTACCAGTCAACCTTTGGGCAAGGCAGACAAATTGTGGGCGGTGCAACTACAGTTATAAACACACATTAAACATACATTTATAATTGTTGGGTGTACTCCTCTTTACAAGTCGTCTTCTGACCAGGAACCGTGGGATCGTCAATGAAGGACTCCAGGATAGTACAAAATCTTCTTTAATGGGTTACTATACAATACAATGCGTGGTAACTATTAAATAGTGTGTTGCCGCTATGGCTGTACGGTGCAGTCTGAGGTGCTCGGAGCGGGGTCGTGACGTATCCGTGACGTCACCATAGTACCGTTGCATCTCCAGGTACGGATTTGTGTTGCGCCAACATCCTCCCGCCTCTTAAAGGTTCGCTTTAAGCTTGATCGTCGTCGTCGAGGAAGGGACATATTCTGTTGATTGCTCGGCGAATGGTGCCCTTGGTTGTGAGGATATCTGCGACGCGACAGGCTCCGTCGGTGCCAGGATACACAGCCTGAATGCGCCCTAGTGGCCATTTGAGTGGTGATGTCGCCTCGTCCTTTATCAAGACCATTTGACCGGGCTTGATGTCGGGGCGCCGTTGCTGCCATAGGGTGCGTTGCTGTAGTTCGCAAATATATTCTTGGCTCCATCTTGACCAAAAGTGTTGCCTTGCTTGCTCAATCCTGGCATATCTATGAAGCCGGTTAGGGTTTACATCTTTCAAATCAGGTGCCGGTAATGAAATAAGGGGTCTTCCAATAAGAAAATGCCCTGGGGTAAGAGGTGCTAGATCTTGTGGAGAGGAGGACATAGGATATAAAGGCCTAGAGTTAAGTATAGCCTCAATCTGTGCGAACAGTGTTGTCAACTCCTCAAAGGTCAAATGAGCATTCCCTACCACCCGTTTCATATGAAATTTCGCGGACCGGACAGCCGCTTCGTAAAGACCTCCAAAGTTAGGAGCATACGCAGGTGAAAAATGAAATATTATCTTATCATCTACAAATGAATCTGACACAGAGTTGGAAGCAGCATTGAGAAATTCGCCTAGCTCGCGGCTGGCACCTACAAAATTCCTCCCATTATCGCAAAATATCTCGCGGGGAGCCCCTCGGCGAGATATGAAGCGACGCAATGCTAGAATAAAATCTTCCGTGCTCAGAGAACTTACAAGTTCTAGATGAACTGCTTTAACCTTAAAATCTATAAATACACATAGGTAACTCTTATAGAGTTTTGCCCCACGGCCTTTTCTGTCACTAACTAAAATTGGGCCCGCAAAGTCAGTTCCCACCACTTCAAACGCATATCCAGGTGTAATTCGCTGATGTGGCAGGTTACCCATTATTTGTTGCGCAACTTCTCCTTTCATTCGTTTGCACCGAGTGCAATCATTGTAGGTTCGCCTAGCAAGCACTCTGCCATTTAATGGCCAATAGTGATCTCGAATGACTGAGAGAAGAAGTTGCGGCGGTGCATGCATTAATTTTAAGTGATAGTATCTAAATAATAATTTAGTAAAATGATTTTTAGCATCCAAGAGAACAGGATGTTTTTTATCGAACTCATAATTTGAGTTATCTAACCTTCCGCCTACACGAATCAATCCTGAGTCATCAACAAAAGGATTTAATTTACCTAACCCAGGAATAGGCTTCGGGTTATTATTATAGTTAGGAAAACTTTCACCTTGAGACAAATAAGCTAGCTTGGACTCTGCCTGTTCAAGCTCCTCAACCGTCAATGAGCTCGTGTCATAACTTTGTTTACGCAGCAAGATGTTGATAAATCGACATACATACGCAAATATACGACGTAGTTTAAGAAAATTCGAATATTTAGTCATATCTATTATTTGTGTAGTTGACCTCTCAATACTCGCTGTATGCGCACGTAGCTCTGGCAAGCTTGTTTGTGTCGCTTCGCACTGCTTCGGCCACTGGTCAACTGTATCCTGCAAGAATGCTGGTCCCTCCCACCACAGTGACAACGACTGTAACTCGTCCGGATACACCCCACGAGAAGCCAAGTCGGCAGGGTTCTGTGCTGACGGGACATACATCCATGCAGTGTTTGAACACTTATCATTTATTTCAGCTACACGATGCGACACAAACGTGCATAACTTGTTTGACGGAATGCGTAACCAACCCAATACTATTTTAGAGTCTGACCAAAAATGTCTTCTACTGATGTTACATCGCAGAGCTTGCACCACCTTTTCACACAGACGTGAAACTAGTAAGGATCCGCAGAGCTCAAGGCGCGGGATGGTCGTTGCTTTTAGAGGTGCGACCTTTGATTTAGCGCATAAAAGTCGAACTGTGCAATTTCCTAGCCCGTCTAGCGATCTTAAATAAATGCATCCAGCATATGCCTTCAAAGAGGCATCCGAAAATGCGTGGATTTCAATTTCTACTGCGTTACTACAGCTGGCATGACGTGGAACACTTATTTCCTTTAAGCACTGTATATTATTAACGAACTTAGTCCAGATACAGTTCGGCGCCTGGGGAATATCATCATCCCAGTCCAATTTCTGTGACCAAAGAGATTGCAAGAAAATTTTACATAAAATAACGCATACACTTAACAGCCCTAATGGATCAAAGATACTTGAAACTACAGACAGGACAGCCCTTTTAGTGTATTTTACATGGTTATCTATCAAGTGCAATTTTGAGCATTTTATTAAAATGCTGTCAGCATTTGGGTTCCACTCCACACCTAACGTGTTGTTTTGATTTGATATCATCAAATTATCTTGTTGACTATTGCTAGTCTCTGTAACTTTACTTAGAAACTCTTTTGAGTTACCTTTTAACTTCCTTAAATTAAAGTGAGCTGAACTTAGAGTTTCATTGATTCTTTGGTAAATATCAATTAACTGCTGTTCATCATCCAATCCAGTAATTAAATCGTCGACATAAAAATCGTGAACAATTACTTGTTTTACCAAAGGATCACTGCTCTCATAACCTAGTTGAGCCAGACATCTCGTGCTAAGGAACGACGCACTAGAAGTGCCATAAGTTAAGGTATTCAGTGCTAGGTACTTCATGCGCTCGCCTTCATCTTCACGCCACAATATCATTTGGAGGTATCTCTGTGAAGGTTCCACGGTTACCTGCCTGTACATCTTCTCTATGTCTCCTGTAAATATGAAAACGTGCTGCCGAAATCTTATTAGAATAGAGAAGATGTCGTCTTGAACCGTGGCACCGACCATGAGAATATCATTTAGTGAGTAGCCAGAATCGGTACAGGCAGAGGCGTCAAAAACAACTCTACACTTCGTGGACTCGCTTTGCTCTTTTAATATTGGGTGATGTGGCATCAGATAGGCCTTTTCAGGCTTCTCACTCTCTGATAAATGGCCCAAATCGGCATATTCATTTATAAAATCCACATATTGTGATTTTACGTCAGGTTGCCTTTTGAAGCGTTTCTCCAAAGAATCGAAACGCTTTCTAGCTAACCTATATGAGTCACCAAGCACATCTGGATGACTTCTCAAAGGCAACGTGACACAAAATCGGCCATCAGCTAAGCGTTGTGTGTTTTGTTTGAAATGCTCTTCGCACGCCTCCTCTTCGGGGGATAACACTGGAACAGCTGGCACTTCCTCCAACTCCCAAAACTTACTTAGCTGATTGCGTATTTCCCTACTGAAACCGCAGTGTGTACTTTTCATTTTATTTTTATTTTCACTGTTAATCATAACAGGTCCTACCATTAACCAGCCAAATACCGAATTTTGTAGCATGGGCTTATTGTGCCCCAACCTTAACTGCTCACTACTAATTACATCCCAAAATATGTCAGCTCCTAACAACAGGTCTATCTGAGAAGGTCTGTAATAGCCCGGGTCCGCTAAAGTGATATTTTTAGGAATATTAATGTCTGAAATATCCACTTCCTCTGCCGGCAAGTGTCCCGTTATGTGAGGGATAAGGTAGGCATTGACTTGTTTACAAGTTTCTTTATTACGCGGCTGAATAGTCAGCGCGCATCGCTTTAGCGCATTGAAAGATATATTATTAATACCAGTCACACGGACGGTGTCAACAAGTTCGCTGTGAATACCTAACTTATCCATCAGTGATTCCGTCAGAAAGCTGGATTGACTACCACAATCAAGAAGACAACGGGCCTCGTGAGTCTCGTTTGTTTTTACATTTTTAAGTAAAATTATCGCAGTTGACAACAAAACTTGGTTTTCAATACATGCTGATAACGATATAGGCGCAGACACATACTCCTTCCCTTCTACATCCTTCTGCTTATTAGACGTAATAGTCTTATGTAGCAGAGTATTGTGTTTACGTCTACAAATGGCACACGGACTTGCCTTGCATTGGTGCGCAAAATGACCACCACGAAAACAGTTAATGCATACTTTTAATTTTCGAATTAACAAATTTCTTTCGTCCACCGACATTTGATTTAACTTTTCACAATTATATAGTAAGTGATCACCATTACATACACTACAAAGTCGCGCATTGTTTACGTTCAAGTGGCTCGAAGTGCTAGAATCGCTTGCAGTCGCAACAAACGCCTTTTGCATCTTATCCATTCGTTTATAAGTAACTTGTTTATCATTTTTTTCACTCGTAGTTACGCTTATCATTTCTAACACATCGGCCCTTTGACGCAAAAAATCATAAAACATCTCCAAAGTAGGATTCTCCGCTAAGCTATTTCTATATTCTTCCCATTTCGTCCCAGTGGAAGTATCCATTTTGCTCGCAAACATAAATATAATAAGCGTGTCCCAGTTGTCTGTAGTTTCTCCTAAACTATTTAAAGCCCTCAAATGTTTTGAAATATGATCAATCAAATAACGCAAAGACTTATCAGACTCCCTTCCAATAAAAGGCACGTTAAAAAGTGACTTAAGGTGAGTGTGAATAAGCTGGCGTTTGTTATCGAATCTGTCGCTAACCAGCTTCCATGCAGCGGTGTAATTAGCCGCCGAAATTTCTAACGATTCAATAACAGACGCCGCGCTTCCCGATAAGGATGCTTTCAAATATTGAAACTTGCAAATGTCACTGAGACCGTCGTTGTTATGAACAATGGACATATATACATCGCGGAACTCCAACCATTTGGTGGCACATCCATCGAAGGATGGCAGACGGATTGTTGGAAGACGGACACCGGCGTCCGCCCCACAGTGGGACGTGCCTGATCCACCATCAGAACCCTCAACCATCGACAAGCGAGGCTCATGCGCAGCGATCAACTCCTGCGCTAGGCTTATCGCGTTAAAAAATAATCGTTCGGTATTTTCACGCTCGCTATAATCCGGCTCGCTAGCCGACTGCCCAGGCTGGGGGTCCGTTTTAACTGTGGCCTCATAAATTTCCATGCTCGTCTGGATCTTATCGTATTCATCAAACAACAAGTCTACTTTACGTAATCGTAATTTTATTTCATTTAAATTAGCCTTTGAAACTTGCTTTAATTTCTTAAAATCCTCTAAATAATGCCTAAACGTAGTTAATCGACCCTTTATCGACGATCGCTTAGCCTTCAACTCTGCGTCAGTCATTATGTAAACAAATTAGGTTTATAGGTCAAATATATAAAAAAGTGCAATAAATACCTCAAAGTAGGTTTGCCTTACTAATCGAAACAGCTGTCCGGGTACCGGTGATAACTGAGAACAAAGGCTCGGCGCGGGCGACCGAGGGGACGGCGCGGGCGCAGCGGGCGTTATCCTGGAATATTCGGCCGAACAACTATTAATTTACCTTTTAAACTATTTGCTTATAGCACAGAGGAGATAAGTAAGGCGTGCGATAGTTATCAATGATCGTAAAATTAGCAAACAAAGTTGATTAATGCAATATTTGAAGCGCAAAGGCGGTGCATGTATCTTGATTACGTAACCGGCTGATGAAATCACAGTTTTAAGTAGGTAGCAGCTTTAAGAATCGTTTTGCCAAAGCAAATAGCTAATTAACCATAGAACTAATGCAATAATGTCTGCAAATATGATGCCTTTTAGCGTTGGCTCAGATTTTAGTCGTAATGAATTTAATTAATGACGTTTTCGAATGCTTTAGCTGGAGAATTAATAATAAAAGCTAAATAAAAATGAGATCTGCTCGCACAAACATAGGTATACAGGGCTAACACGGTTTAAATTAGTAGGTAAAAGGAACGGGCTAACCTCCCTTTGTTCTAGAAGTCGGTCCGAGCGCACATCACATAACTCGCTGGCACATAACAATTTTTCTGGTAGGTATAGGCATCCATTCAATTCCAATCCAACTCCAACTTGATTCCAACGGTAGGTAATGCAGCTCGATGATTCTCTCGTTCTTAGGTACGTGTAGTTTGCAGATCCGTGCTACGTGTCCACATAGCAACAGCAGATAACGGTCGCCATATGTTGGGTGTACTCCTCTTTACAAGTCGTCTTCTGACCAGGAACCGTGGGATCGTCAATGAAGGACTCCAGGATAGTACAAAATCTTCTTTAATGGGTTACTATACAATACAATGCGTGGTAACTATTAAATAGTGTGTTGCCGCTATGGCTGTACGGTGCAGTCTGAGGTGCTCGGAGCGGGGTCGTGACGTATCCGTGACGTCACCATAGTACCGTTGCATCTCCAGGTACGGATTTGTGTTGCGCCAACAATAATAAAAACCAAAAATAGACAAATAAATAAAAATACATACAAATATAAATACCTAAATATATTAATATATACAGGGTGATTCAGGAGACATGAGCAGGATCAACCCTACGGATTTAATAGTTTATAAGCTACTCAGTCGTACCAGCATTGGTAAGATTAACGTTAATTTTTTTTTAGTTGTGTAGGGTGACCATGATTTATTGTGAATGAAACTTTTACACAAAATGTAAAAAAAAACTGTGGGCGTTTAACTTAATTACGATGGTAAAAGATCCATTAACATTAACTGTATGTGTAGGGTTGATCCTGCTCACGTCTCCTGAATCACCCTGTATATATATACAGACGAAAATAGTGAACAGAAACACTAAGAATCTACGGCTCTGCTAGCAAACAACTTGCGTAAAGATCTTTTAAACGCGAATCTGGTCGAAGACTGTCGGATTTTAACGGGTAGGCCGTTTCAGAGGCGAGCGATTCGAATGGTAAACGAATTGGACATGAAACCAGTTCGGCGAAGTGGAATAGCGAGAGAAAGATTGCCTGAAGAGCGAAACTGACGGGTACAGTTCACGCCATGGTACTGGAACAAACTTTTGAGATAGTCGGGAGATTTCGGGTCCTGGAGAATTGAAAAAAGGAAGCAAAGCATACGAAGATTACGGCGTTGGCGGATGGGTAACCAATTTATTTAAGTATTTTCAAAATTAAATCAAGAAATATCTTCGAACATTAATCTAGTTAACATTAATTAATACTCTACTTCAAACAAATCCTCCTTCTCCAATTAATCACCATTTTTTATCAAAAAACTACTCTCGGGACTCGCACACACAAGAGCTACTCGCAAAAACAGAACACGTTCTTAATTTATAATTTTTCACGAACTAGTTATAAAAATGTATACAGACCATTATGTACCTACTGATATTCTCTCCTCTCTCTGACAAATCTTTAAATACTTCCTGCCCTTATCTTGCATTTCCTAACATCTGAAATCAATTTAAACGTCAAAGGAATTACCTACTGATATTATTCCCCATCTTCAACGAAATTATTGATGAAGTGGCCACTATTCTTAAAATTATCCATAGCTTCACGGGCCAACCAGTATAGTCTCAACTTCGATTAAGCGAGGTTCTTACTTTTAGAGGTCAGGTAATGGTGGAGGTGAGCTCGCAGCCACAGGAAACGGCTTAGAGTATAAGTCGGTTCCTGGCCGTTATTTACAAAGCTTTAGCTCACTCTGCCTATAGCAACATAATTTCAAGCATCACAAAAAGAACAATAATTTCCAAATTGTGCTGTCATTATATAAAATGTTGTTGTGTGCGTAACCTCAACTCTAGAACATAGGTACTAATTAGCATAGGCCTATAGTGGTGAACGGTGAGGTGACGTGAAGTAAGTTGTGAATAGCCTTCGCTAAGGTTGTCAACTCGTGTCTTCAACCCACTTAATGGCACTTACCTGCCTTAAATGTACATCAGACTTGTGACAGTGATTTATTGGACATCGGATTTCAGGAGGATGATTATGTACTTTTCACGCCACTGCTCGGAAATGGGGCAAAAGATGGTCCGAATTCAGGCTTCAAAGCAGTGGTTAGTTGGACATCGCACGAACAGCCCAACTATGACTTCAAACTGTCCAACAATGTTATTGTTGGACAGTTTGAACAGCGATCCGCTCAATCTCAGGGCCCCCGGCCCATGCCGGGCCGCCCCGCGCGGTGCCCCTTGAGACGTGATCGGGGCCGCGCTTACTGTGATCTTTAGGTACTTAATTTTGACTTATAATTATGTATTTGCAATTTCCTCGCAGTAGGCGTGAAAAGCACTATGTAAGGTCTCGGCCAAAAGTGCAATAGATGGACTTATCTACTTCGAACCCACTCGTCCATCTGTTGCCTACTTTACAACAATGTATTATTTCACGCCGCTGCTCGGAAATGTGGCAAAATATGTTCAGAAAAAAGGCTTCAAAGCTGGGGTTACTTGGACATCGCACGAACAGGCAAACTATGAGTTCAAACTGTCCAACAATGTTATTTTTTCGGGAGTTCTTCTTCAGGATAAATGTTATCGCGGTCCATGACATGTCACCCGTCGTAGTGACATTTAGTACGTGAGTTGAATCGTGTAATTATTTCAAAATGTCTCACGAAAGTTTAAATTCGATAATAATTTCCTATTTTTTTTCATAAACCTCTTGAAACTGTCGAATGCATTCATCGCGTTTGCCGCGGCGTATTCTGCTTGGAGCCGTAGCTGATGCCAAAAGAAGCGTCGGCCGGCCGATGCTGAGCCATAAGGACTGTGCCAAGCGAGACATGCACGCATTCAACATCTCGGTTCATAAGTGGGAGGCCCTTGCCGTGGACAGGGCCAAATGGTGCAAACTGGTGTTCGATGGTCGTAAAGTCCACGATGAAGCGTGGTTTAAGACACTTGCAGATAAGCGAGCCAAGCGGCATCAACGTGACACCTGTTCGCCGCAGGCAAATTACACCAACCAGGCTTGCGGTCGTGTGTGCCGCTCCCGTATTGGCTTACACAGCCATGGAAGACGTTGTCTCCCTTCTTGACACTGCTTCGATAGTCTGTATTAGATTTAAAGGCCATTGATAATGATGAACCGTGTAATTATTGGAAATTATTATGTGCCAACTCCTTTTACGAAAACTGGCATTATGTTATGAAATGTTAGTCTTCTAGATACAAGTAGGCGAAACGGGTTCTGTCGCCAGCCTTTGTGTGCGGAACCCCAATAATTAGTTCCAATTAGAACCTTGTGTGAACGATGTCGCTAATGAAATTCTCCTTTACACCGGAATGGCCGGAAATATAGTATATTAATGCTATTAGTGTGTATTATTCACACAAAGCTGAGTAAGCGGTTAATGGAGTCCCTGCCAACGACCTGTGTCGTATGAACTAGCCTAGGAGTGAATCGTCAATTACAAATTTACAAAAAGTAAGTTTATTTCAGTAATCAGAAAATTTATTTGCTTCAGATATAGTCAGAGGGTTCTTACAAAAATGGTGCGCACAGTGTATCTCGCCTGCGAGCAGGCGTGCAAATCATTAAAGAATATATTTAATGTCACAACTACACACATTATAAAAAATCTAATGTCAAATGTTATGAATAGTTAATTTGGAATAATACAATAATAATCAGAGTAATCGAATAATTTAAATAAAGCCACAATAACATAAACCAATTTAATTAGGAGGCTCATACAATTAACATAGATTTATTTAATTATGCTCGAGTTAAGCTTTCACACTATAAAAACAACGGTCTAAGGTCTCGAGCACTTTCAAGTTTACAGTTAGTAGGGTCACCTGCTTACAAAGCTACGGTCCTGGTTTTCTATGTATGGATACGTATAATTATCGCTTCTTATCGAACGAGGGAGCGAAGCGAACGAAGTTCTATGCTTCAGCTTCAGCCGAAAATCGTTTGTATGTCCAGATATCAGGATGTCCCACTTTTCCGCTGTTCTACTATAAGGTGGATGTCACACTGCGCCGCATCTCCGGACGGAGGTGCGTTTCTCGTTATATAAATAAAAATATAACTTCCTTATGGTACGGCACACTGCACCGCACCTCCGTCCGGCGAAATTTGTGTGACGACCGCCTACAGGTCGCATTTCTCAACCGATTCTCGTGAAATTTTATAGAAGGTTTGTTAATTATAAACTTTTTTGTCAAGTCACGTTTTTTTCTTATGCCTGGCTCGCAAGTTCTATAGCTCACAGAGTCACTAGTATGTTCTAACCGAAAATACGACTACCGGAACATATTGATGTGACACACACGGACTTGCAAAGAAAAAAAAAAATTTGACTTTCAGTTTTATGTATGGAGTGCACCCCTAAAAAAATGTATATTTCCTAGTTTCATGACAAAACTATGTAGCGGCTAACAAAATACACCTACCCTCAACATTTTATTCAAATACACACCTTTTTGAGTAAAATGCCTGTGACATACGGACGGACAGACAGACAGACATGACGAATCCATAAGGGTTCCGTTTTTTGCCATTTGGCTACGGAACCCTAAAAAGCAGTTGGGTTTTTCGAAATATCTTTTGATTCCACTTGTCTGTAACGTATTACGATGCAAGTGCAGTCCTGTGACGTGCAACTCAAGGATCCACATCATATCAGCGTCGAGCCATCTTCTGTGGCTCGACATTGTACTGAGTGGACTCCTTTTTCGCATTTTCGCATTTCACGAAATGTCAAAATGTATGTTATCGTTGTATTCTGTATATTTGCGAAATAAACTTATTTTCTTTCTTTCTTCTTTCTTCATTATAACAAAACCCCGAGTTTAGTGGATTTAATCTCCATGAAATCATATTTTAGAGAGTTACCTAGGAGACGTAACCATAGCAAAAAACAATGTTGATTGGCCTTTTAATGCTTTAGAATAAAAATAAGAATAAGAATGTGTTTATTGCCATCACCTTAAAATATGAAACAAAAGAAAAAGTACATGAAAAAAAGAAAAGTACAATCACATAACTTAAATCTAGATAGGGTGGTGTGACAATGGGAGCCGATCTCAGCATGTGCTAGGCTTAAGTGCCCAGCGCTGGTTTTCAGATTGGTCCCTCAGAAGAGGAGGACGGTCGCATTTGAATTCAGTTATCGTATCCATAAGAATATCTTGTCTTTACTGCCACTATTTATATATTGTTTTTGATCGCTTGCCAACGGAACCTTAACAAATGAAATTCTTTCGCGATGTATTTGCTTGTCCATATGTTTTATATGTCTACTGCCCCGGGGTTACGCCGACGTAGGTACATATATAACCGCATTTGTCTGAACTACGTAGATAGTAAAATCCTAAATAATGTAACAGATGATATAATTTGATAATGGTAATATGTAGTTAAGTGGTTGTAGCATCACCTGATATTAAATATAAATTATTGCAATTATTAATTATATTTAACCAAAATAGATTAGTAGTGAATGTTAGGTTTAGGTTTCTAATGTAATGTAATGTTTTGGCTGTTTTTCTTTAATAAATTATTCTTTCATTTATTCCGATTGTGTTTAAAATATTAAATGTAAAAATACAAACGCGGTGGCAACGCGCGTGCTCATTTTAAGAACTGTTCAAAATCAGTTCAAAAAAATATGCCAACCGATTTTCGATCATAAAACGGGTGTAGATATAGAAAACTCCAGTGAGAATCAGACATTAAAAAGTCTAATTCTCACTGGAGTTTTCTATATCAAATTTGTTAATTTTTGATATGGAGATAAATTGGGACCCTGGGAAGACTATGTCTGCTAACCATCAAAGAAGCTGTAGTGTGTGTGCCCTCGTCAGATAGGTATTACCAGCATAATTCATATCCATGACATTCACCACACAAATGAGACATATTATTTTTGGAATTGAGACATTTCACTTCGCCTATGCAATATGTAGGAAGGCTGCGATGCGCCCGGGTATCCTGAGAACCTGTAGGGTGCCCACACGGTCAACAAAAATCGTAAGAGCCTAAGATACGATTACAGGCCCGGTCTGCTCCCATCTGTTTAATGGATGAAAATATTTGTATTTTGTTTCGAACTTAGTACATTAAATAATTATTAAAATCCAATATTTGGCTAAAAAATCCTGTTAATAAGACAATAAATAACAAAACAATCTTAAAATACTTTTTTTTTAACATTGCACTCAATTGTTTAACGAACAAATAGAATAACGTATAGATACCCATGCTATATTTTGACTGGCTTAACTATTGGGTTGGTAGGTAAAGGCTAAGTCGTGTTTAATTAATATATTCGTTTATACAGGATGTTCGGAATGAAAGAAAATTAAAGAGGTGATAGACTGGACTATTAGGAAGAGTTTGAACTTTACATGTTTAGACATGTAAAGTTCCAATCTATAATATTTTTTTTTTAACGGAGTATTTTTTTTAAATCTTCTAATTAACTCTTCCTAATAGTCCAGTATATCCTTCCAACTATATTAAGTTCCAACATCGATATCCCGCAGTTCCCGCACACCCTTTGTTCATTTCAAAGGCTTCATACTTTCGATTTGTATGATCTTTAAGCTATTGAGTGCAACGTGAAAAAGTGGTAATTTTTTTTTTGCTTGCTGGGAGATTTTAAGCCATCTAATATATTTTTACAGTCTCCACCCCGAATTGTTTTTATAAAGAAAGAAAGAAATATTATAAAATTGCACGAAGGGTCTTGCACTCAGCTTGATGTCACGTAATGCTGTTTTTCAGTGAAGCCATTGTTTTGAAGGTATTTTTTACGTGACGTGCCTTCGGTAAAGTCTCACCATGTTCCAAATCATGGTAAACCCACATGCTGTTTAATTTTATATAAACCATACGCTCTCTGTATGAATATCTGGGCGTCATCCAATTCTTTTGACCACAGTACGCATTTTTAAAACAGCAAAACAATGTCATTGTTAGAAGAATCATAAATTATTTGATACAGGGAACAAGTACAAAGGAAAATATAAACCCGCATCGTCTTCAGTCCAAGACAGGACACGAATTTGTTCCTTCAGCTTACAACACGGCGAATCCTTAAACATATCAAGGGTCGGCAACGCCAATGTTACTCCTTTGGGGTTGCATGCGTCTATAGGCTGCAGTGTCCGCTTACCATCAGGCGGGCCGTACGCTTGTTTGCCACCGTCGTTGTATAAAAAAAAAAAAATGTTTCGTTAAGAGGTGTAGTATCTTAAATCTAATGCGTTTCAAATCTAATCACTACAGTTATAAGGATGTTTTTGGATACATTTGTAAAGTTATAAATAAAAGTTACTCACATAAATTATTGAAACATAATGTAGTTTATGTTACGTTACTAAGGTTTACGACACCTGCGTTAATCAACATTTTTCTGTCACTAGTGTGGTTACGTCTCTTGGGTCACTTTTTAAAACTGCAATTTTATGGGTTTACATCTATCAAAGATTCTTGTAAATTTTTAGTCATCTTCAACTTTTCATGGGCCATGGTCTAAACAAACATCTTGGAAGTTTACTTATTACAATATCGTAACATTTATGATAAGTAACTCATATTTTCTCCTGAGTAGCGGGACGGAATAAATACAAGAAATAGTTGATTGACCCGACCCACCCTCATTGAAGTTTGTCAGAAAAAAGAAAGAAAGAAAACATTTATTCATGACAAAAAACTAATAAACTGTAGACACATACGCACTTACACATTTGCCACGAAGCGCTCACAACTCAGCGTCGTCACAGCATGTCACAGTTTATTTTACCGTGGAAGTTTCAATAAAAAATGTAGGTTAAGGTTGACAATTAAAGTGATAAACGATATGATACAGAGAAAGAATATAATGGAAAAATAAACCATCAAAAAAGAAAAGGGTATAATTAAAGTGATGTTTAACTCACGTCTAACGAGTCAGATTTTAACGCAACGTATGCGATTGACATCGACGTTTGGTTTTGTGACGGTCCGTAACTATTCGTTAAATGGAAATAATATGATATGTCAATCGACGTCGTGAAATTTGACGTGTGATGCTTTCGATTACGCCCAAACTGTCATGCTCTGTATGCCTGCGCGTTAAGAAACCCTTTACGAGCAAGTGTGATGGAAATAAAGCCATTTACCCACGTCCACTGTTATTAATCTGTGTGCCAGTGTGTCCTAGCTATGGGGACAATGAAATGGATGTATCATTCATCATCCACTGCTGACCCTGGCCGGGCGCAAAACGCGCTCTTTGGTTGGAGCTCGATCCTTGAATATAGGTCGCATACAATACAATGATACGAATGGTAGGAGTATTACATATGGACGAGCGAAAATACGTTCGGTGATTGATTAAGGACAGTAGTACCCACGCTGCCCCAGGGCGGGTTGGGGTCTTCACACACCTTTGAATTTGTTCGTGGATGATTAGATTTAGATTAATTTATTTCATAAAATAAATTTACATTATAAGTTAACTTTAAGCTAATTTACACGAATTTATGTAATGATCGTCAAATAATGAATATATAATGAAATGTCACTGTTATAATACAACATTATTATGGACATAATTACAAAATGATTAACGATAACGTCAAAATAAGGAATATAAATATTGATATCTCGTAATGATCGTCAAAATAAAAACTAGAACATTATCAAATTATAAAACAATTTAAATTAAATTAACCATGTCAAATAGATTGCGATTGTTTGTACCATTTATTAATTTAATGACATTTTTAACTGTATTTTGACATTCGTTATTTAGTTTTATTTTTTTAAATCAATAAATAAAATAAATAAATAAGTAAGTAAATATTTGGGGACAATCTTACACAAATTGACCTAGTCCCAAACTAATAATAATCAATAAGCAAATAATAGTCAATAAGTAAATAATTTGCACGCCTGCATGCAGGCTTTATACACCGAACTTGAAAATATTGCACAGTCAAGATCACCAATATGTATATAAAACAAACTTACAGAAATATGTATACTGACCTTATTACTACGGAAATAAGGTTCTTGTATCTATACATATTTATGCAACTTTGGTTATACACATACTCACATACAGAATACAATGGATGTTCTAATAAAAAGAATCTCAGCTGACGTTTGAATGTTTCGTCAGATGGTTCAATTTGGAACGCTCGTAATACGTTGGGCCAATTACCCTAGGATTTTTTACTGAAAGTGCCATGTGACGCGGTACCGTTCTTAGCCTTCCAGTGGATCTGTTTACCTTGTACTTCAACCCGTTTAAACGTTGCAGGTTGATGTATGCAGGTTTACTAACAATGTTTTTCCTTCACCGTAAAGCTAACGGTAAAATATCAAATGATATTCCGTACATAAGTTCCGAAAATCTCATTGGTACGAGCCGGGATTCGAACCCACGACCGCCGCTTGACAGCCGCATGGTGAACCTCTAGCTTTTGCTGTATTTTTATGAGAACAATTATTCCTTTGCTGTTCCGCTAAAGAAGGTGCTAACCCCGCATCATGGTCGGCCTTATCACACGATAAGTGATAGGATAGAGCGTTCGTCACTGGCTGACACCGTTCGATAGAACGAGACGACGCTCCAATCTTGTCAGTTATCGCGTGATAAGACCGACCATGATACGGGGTCTGGTCTATCAGCGAAGATGAGATGCAACTATTTGAGTATTTTGCAACATAAGGTTGTTTAGTGTAACGTTTATTGCACATAATGTACGAAAGGTATAATGTCAAAATATATATTTTCGTAAAGTACTTTAGATATAATATCAATTGATATATCGATTAAAGCGTATAATATTCATAAGACCCAAGGAATTGGAAGAATTATTTTAACCTGACTTAACCGCCTCAGCGTTGACGTCACCCCGCTTCGCGGGGTGTCTATTACCGCTCTAACGGACACAAGATAACCCTAACCTAACCTACAAATAATACCACTGTTAAGAGCATTTATTGTTTTTTTCTGCGGAGGGCTTCGCCCCCCGAGCCCCTTTTGTGAGGGGCTCCGGCCCTCGTCTCCCCTTTTTCTAGCTGCCCTAACCTAATGTTCTGTATTATAATCCTTTTACGAAAATATACTATGTGTTATGATCGTTATATGTTATGTGTGTTATACGAAATGAAATTATAGTTAACTTGAGTGTTATAGAAAAAAACTTTATATAATATGAATATTATGTCAATTGACCGTTATTCCTTATAAAAGTTTTGGTTTTGTTGTTATAGCTTGCGTTCATTATATCTTGTGAACGTTACTAATATGAAATTATTAATATTGTTGTTATATCTCGTGGGACGCACCCGTTAATGCCCACCCTCTCTCCGCAGTCCGCTTGTGCAAGGAAACATGGAAATAATTACCTCGACACGTGCTTCGCCTTTCTACGAAGGATCATTAGGAGATGCTGGCTGGAGATATTGCTTACGCCACGTCCACTGACCAAATGAACCGTCTGGAACCGTCAGTCATATTGTCATATTGTCAGCCTGAAACACAGGGTATCATAGTTCAGGCCCTCGTAAAATGTATCCCTTAATATAATATTTTAGTTTTAAGACATCATTATGTAAAATACGTTTTTAATAATAAATGAATTATGAATTATATTTATATTCTGTCCCCCATACTAATATAAATTTCGTTCTTTTAAAGCGTTGACAACTTCATCACGTGAGCGCGCCGCTCTGCCTTATTGTAGCCCAATTTGACAAAGTACTAAAGTGCTCATAATTTTCATGTAGCAAAATAGCATGCTCAAAATGCTACACGGCCCTTATCCTCTTGACGTTAGAGTCGTGTGTAAGTAGGTAATTTTGAGTACTGCTGGTGACTGTACGTACACATCAAACCGACAAAAATGTATATTGTTAACAACCTTATACAAATTCAGCTTAGAAACTTTTCAAGAAACACGCCGCTATCTATCGCCACAGAATACGCAATCCCAATACTCCTAACTCACAAATGCACGTTACTCATACATTGCCTACGTACTTTTTAAGGCGCATATATCATGCTGCGTTATTCGAATGCGGACCTTATGTTAAACGTTGCAAGGTTGATTTTCAATTGCAAAGTCGTGCAGGATTCGATGTGTTAAGAATCAATTTGTATTCGCGATGGGTTGGTACAGCGGTTCGGTGCGGAACAAGCCATTTATACGATAAACAGGCATTGCGTGAGTAATAGTACAGTCAGTGCCAAAAATCACATTCCGTTATTAATTCTCCAAGTCGAAGCATACAATACAATACAAATACTCTTTATTACACCACCTCACACAAACAAAGCAGTTAAAAAGAGAAACAATACAATAACATGTAGACGTAGAGGTAGACAAACAGGCGGTCGGTAAACTATATTATTCTAATGATATTCCATAACTATATTATGATTCCAGGCTCACACTGGTTTGAGGTCAATCGATAATGTCTGTATAGTTTGTAATCACGGGCTTGATTGTCTAATCCATATCCATCCATCCATACTCCATACTAATATTATAAATGCGAAAGTGTGTCTGTCTGTCTGTCTGTCTGTCTGTTACCTCTTCACGCTTAAACCGCTGAACCGATTGCGATGAAATTTGGTATGGAGATAGTTTGAATCTCAGGGAAGGAATAGGATAGTTTTAATCCTGGAAATCACCCCCTAAGGGGATGAAATGGGGGGTTGAAGTTTGTATGGAGCTGCGATATAAACGATTTCCACGCGGACGGAGTCGCAGGCAGAAGCTAGTATAATATAATTATTATTCAGTGGCTAAGCAAGGATTTGAGTAATCATTTCCTGACGGAAGCCACAGCGCTAAACATCCATCTACAGAAGTATGACCAGAAGAACGAGATTATATATTAGACAAAAGAGATTTGAGAAGGTTCAAAAGAAGAAGAAGAAGAAGATTATTAGGTGGCTCTGTGAGCTGTAGAACACGGGAGCCTGACGTAAAAAGAAACGAAAGTCTGAATCAACAAAAACAATGTATCCACCTAGGGTGTGCATCTAGTCGCATAATGACTCGTCATAATTTCGAAAGCCATACAACTTTACGCATAAAATAATAATTCTGCGCATAGTACTTTCATTGTCATAACTGTACTATGTCATATTTTGTTTAACCATAATGTTGATCAGCATACAAGTTTTAATCATTATATTGAAGATCATAATTATTTTTAGTCAAAGGAATAGCTATGCATAACTTATGACAATAGGATGTCGTTATGACTGATTCGCAAAGAAAAACAAGTTATTATATTAGTTGACTAGCATTTAATTAGGTTAGGGAGCTAGAAAAGGGGGGCTAGGGCGGCAAGGCCCCCCGCAGTAAAAAACAATGCAACAATTGTAGTTTTGGTAGGTTAGGTTATGGTTATCTTGCGTCCCTTAGACCGGAAATAGGCACCCCGCGAAGCGGGGTGGCGTCGACACGCTGGCGGTTAAGTTAAAATAATTGCCGGGTGTTTGTTAAAAAAAAGAAAGTTGGATTAAGTTCAGGTTACAGAGACAATTTATAAAAAAAAAATCTACAGGATTAAAAATATTTGTCTTATACCTATGATTTGAAAACGTTATGCGCAAACATGTTATGGCGATTGATATTTAGGCTTAAAGCTTATATGCACAATAAATGTATGACATTTGCTTTTTATGCTCTCAAATATTATGGTTAAAAAATGTATGCGAACTAATTTATGACTATTGTCGTTTATGCGTAATGATGATTATGACACAAGTAGTTATACCTATGGGCCTTATGGCTACAAATATTCTGCAACCCGATATGGACCCATTTACCTACATACATAAATATTGAACCTACTCACAAAACACGAGAATCGGTCGAGAAGTGAGATTTGTAAAGGAGAAAATCCGGGCATCTTGGCCCAAGCTGAGACGGAAAATTCGTTCACTTCGCTCGCTCGTTTAATGAACAACATACAAATATACATTTTACGCCTGTGTTCCCAGAAGGGCTAAAACAACAGTGTCTATGCCTAATCTTGGGATTAGGTGTCAAAGCGGACCCCGGACTCCTTTAGGGCACAACCGGGAATAACGCTAGGAGGATGATTACCGTTTGACATATAAAAATAAATAAATAAATATTAAGGGACAATCTTACACAAATCGACCTAGCCCCAAACTAAGCAAAGCTTGTACTATGGGTACTAGACGACGATAAACATACTTATATAGAGAAATAAATACTTAAATACATAGAAAAACATCCATGACTCAGGAACAAATATTCGTGCTCATCACACAAATAAATGCCCTTACCGGGATTCGAACCCAGGACCTCTTGCTTCGTAGGCAGGGTCACTACCAACTAGGCTAAAGTGGTCGTCAAAAATATATAAAAGTGCCCTCGTGCCATTTGCAGAATAATATGTGATTTTTTTGCTTGGACCAAGCCATTTGGACGATAAACAAGCAGCGTCGCGTGCCGGGAGTCATATCTGGACAGTGTTATCCAGCCGTGATGGGAATAGTAACAGTAGGTTGACCCGGCCCTAAAGATTATCATCATCTTCTTAGCATTTTCTCCCGGTAATACCCTAAAAAAGCCCGCATTGGCACCTAATCCAAATCAGTCGACCGCTATGATACATTTCGAAGGAAAACGGTGCTAAAGGTAAAGTGTTTTTTACGTCGACGGTACAGATAGGTAAAACCTGACCAGAAACTTGTGCGGTTCTCTATATCGCGGTTCATCAAAACTACAGTTCTCGCTATTACACAGAACACAGGCAAAGACGCGAGTTAACATAAAGTCTACGTCCTACATAAGGTATTTTTTGTTCCAACGTTAAATTGTGACCTTCCGGCTGTTGCCGACCGATTGGTGTCGTAGGTTTTGCTGATAGCAGAAACTGTCGATCGACGCCGACCAAATCGATCGATCGCATCGATCGATTGATGTGGTAACATCCTCTCGATCCTACTAATGATGTTACGAATAGTCGCATTCGCATGCGCGTATGCGAATGATTATTCGCATCATTTTAAATATTCGCATCAACATTCGCATTCGCATCAAACGATGCTAATGTTTTGCGTATGCGAATATGTGCAAGTCGTGGCGTTTTTCGCCCGCGCTGGCCGCCTGCCGCCGTCTCACGCATGCGCAAAGCGCGCCAACCCGTATCACGTGATTAATTTCGACCAATAGAAAGCAATTTTAGTTGGGTAGTGACACTAGTGACTTGTGATTGCTTTTTATGATTGTGATTGTTAAATAAAATGAATAAAAAGTGATTACGTACGTTGGGTTTTTAGTGTACTTTCTTAATATTCGCATTCGCATTCGCAAATTCGCATTCTAAATATTCGCATTCGCATTCGCGTTCGCGAATGTAATAGAACTGATATTCGTGACATCCCTAGATCATACCATTTTGATTGGGCGTTGGCACGTCACGCTCAGTTTGGATTATGCAGTGCGCCGGGCCTACTATATTACTCTCCACAGGCTGCTCCATTCGGCTTGTTGTAGCACTCATGAATAGCTAACTTAAGCACGTCCATTATTCTATTCAGAGCTGCTGTAGTATTGTTTCAGTTATCACGGTCCGTCGGTGAAAAAATAGCCTGCCTTTTCGAGGCTGGATTTATGGTGTACCTTTTGAAAATGAACCCGCTTTCATCGGATTAGCCGGAGAATACTTTAAACCGTCGGTTTGTACTACGGAAATTACATTTTATTTCTTGGTCCAGTTTGTGGGAACATAGACAGGGAAATAATAAACTGACTTTAAAGATATGAACAATTTTTTGCATTTAAATTTTTTTTCATTCACAAAAAAGCTTTTGATTCACGGGAATGGGATTACCATTGCCAATAAAAAATAAAGGGTAAGAGCAACAAAAATTTACTTCATTGACAAACATACATATTAGTGTAATATTTAATTAAACCGAAGCAGAATAATATCTACGTATTTGAATTCTCACCGCCCACAATCTGTCTGCTTTGCCCAAAACTTGACTGGTAGAAAACACATACTGAATTAAGTCCGTGTTTTGTATGATAATTGTAATCTTCTTTCGGGTAATAAAAAAAAAATACCGTGGCATTTGAATGCACCAAGATACCACGTTTAGAACCAAATGAAAGCACTCAATGCAGATGGGCATCTTACATGACTTTGGCACAATGCAGAACACAAAAATAAACGTGGAAATAGTTTCAAAATTTACAGGGAAGGGGTTTTAACGAGTGCAGAAAGGGTTTATCAGTGCGAAGCTAATTTTCGTGGGCCGGTACCGGCGCGGGAGTATAAAGCGTGGGATGCAGCTACATCAATGTTAAATGTTTTTTAAGACTAGTGGCTCTATGACCTGCAGAAATCACGTGCCTGTCTTTTTGTAATAGCAAAAAAAATGAAATTCAATATTTCTAAATAGAGGATTCTATAAAAAAATATATAAATGAATTATTTATATAACATTATCGGTTAAGAAATGCGACTTGTATGGAATGGGAAAAGATCGTGATTCTGAGTAGAAATAACAAAAAAAGTTGAAAATCTCGTATAAATGTAGTGGTGTTTTTTTATACAAACGCTCACAAAGTACTCTTGCGGATCTCAATAATTCGGTTTGAGGAAACGATGGAGCGAGCTTTGCAGAGGACACAGAGGCGTGGGCAATTACCCAAATGATCCCGCTGGGTCCTCATACCGATACACTTGAGCATTAACTAGTTCATCTGCGATAAGGTCTCTGTGAACTGTCCCAAAAGTGCACTATTTTATCCCAACAAATGCTGCCTTTTGTTCCAAAATTGCGCTGTTTAAGAAATAGTGTAGCGCTGGGAGCTGCAGTTCCCGCTTTAATATCGCTGAAAGCAGAGTTAATGGGGCAAGTCAAACCTCTAATTGCATTAGTTATTCCGTTTTATAACTGAGGGCCTCCATATTAAACTTTTCAAGGCTTTAGCCATATGAGTCAAGCCTTTTCGATTTCAATCACAAAGCGGAAAACGCTGCTGCGATACAGCGTAGCCACGTAGAATTACTTGACGCTCGGTTCTCGAGTGGTGACCACGTGGACTGATAACCTCGTAAAGTTGACGGAAGTCCGATGGACGCGGGTGGCACACCTTGGCACTCTTCGGCGCAGGCCTACTTCTTGAAGAGGACGCCTTTCGGCTGTTATGATGATGATGAATGGGTTCAGAGGATAGTAAATGGCGTCCGGTCTAAAATAAGGGGCAAATTTGAGGTTTATGGATGTTCCATCCTCGACGACTCGTTTCCTATCTTCTTAACAATCATACTCAGATCACTTTATTCCACAACTAGCTTCCGCCCGCGACTTCGTCTGCGTGGACCAAGAATATTTATTATTCTTTATTTTAATGCAGGATTTAAACTATCTTCGGGCAAATTTCATCCAAATCGGTTAAGCCGTGTAAGCGTCATTGAGTAACAATCATCCAAAGATCTAAATTAATAGGATAAATACAATAGTAGGGCCATAATCATTAATGTTTACGCCAGACCTCTATTTCACACTTATGAGTCAATGTCGAGTGCGAGTCAGAGGTCCGACGTAAACATTTATAACTTTATCGTTGATTCTGGCGTGAGAGGGTTTTATATGGGCAAGCAATGTTTCCGTTATTTTAAATTTATTTTTCAAAGATCATCATAAGCAATAGCAACATTTCAGTATTCTCTTGAAAGGCTCACAGCCTTCTAGGACGACTCTAATGGGCGAGCTATGCGCTCGCTCGTTCTAATCGAACCACATCAGGTAGTTTCAGTTTAACGAGAGAGATGGTGCTGATGTACAATATACATCGTAATGAAACAAATTATTTTATTAAACAATTATTGCTTCGTGCCATTTTTAACGTTTAAAATATGATCGGGGTAACTTCCTCGTTAAAAGTGGTCCTAGAAGGCTGTGAGCGTTTCAAGAGAATACAGAGAGGTCGCTATTCGTAGCGGGAATATAGTTGAAAGATTAGCTTAGTGGTCATAGCACTCTAGCGTTAATAGAGAGATCGCAGGTTCGAGTCCTGTCGCGGGCTACAGACGGAGATGGTTTATTATTCCATTATATTATTTCTCTCTGTATCATATCGTTTGAAATTAATCATAATTATTAATATGACAATACAACCATTGGACTTCAATAGACAAACATTCGTCAATATATAAAAAAGACCGCCTAGTAACCTATAAAGATTGCTTATGTTAATAGTTTCACTAGTGAGAGTAGTAACTGCTCAGCACCGTATAAAATAAACACACGAAACATTGACCTCACGGTTGCCACTGACTCCAATTTCCCCGCTTCTCGTTAAACAACACCAAGTTAATACATTCTTATTTTCACACGTTTACTTATTTACCAACGTAGAGGCCCCACACAATTAAGACAGTCCTTCCTTCTCGGCCATTTGCAACCCAGTGGAAAATAAACGACTCCCGACTCAAGCTGAATCCGTAATACAATTCAGCTGGGAGCATAGGGCCTACAAGGTCCATCCCTGTTTCGGAAAAAGGCGTCTTAGTATGAAACTCGTATATACTTTGGACCTTTTTCATTTGGTGCTAGTGTGAATAAATGAGTGAATGGTACGAATTCCTGAGGTGCTGCGTAGGCGTTTTAATCAAGAGTCCCTTGTGGAACAATTTTTAAGCAGATTAGTTGTTTTTATGTGACTCACTCAGTTTTGGACAATCAACGGGTTTGTTTTGGAGAGGATTGTTTTGGTAAACGACTCTGTTATACTGATCCTGTTTCAGATAATTATACTTCTGATAGACAAGGTTAAAACGTCATATAACTTCTGAAATTGTCATTGCCGCAATACAACTATTTTTTTTAAATGGACTTGTCATTAGGGATTTCTGAGTACATGACTAGACTACTTGGAAATATTTATATTTAAATACGATACAATCATCTAAAATTTTTGTACGCTATTTATATTTCGTTAAAACGCATTATAATTATTTCCTAAAAATAAATGTATATTCTTCCATCAAATTAATGAATGAAGAGTTATTATGGGGCGAATAATTTTTCACGAAAAAGTAAAACCATTCACAATATATCCTGCACTAATATACATGAATACATATGAGACGACTAAATAAATATCTCAAAAGCAAACCTGAACTACATTTTGCTTTTTCTTCCAATTTGATTCCGTGAGATAACTTTTAATCATGGCTTTTCATAAAACCAGTTTTTGTAATTATTAATTTTATACTCAACTCAAAGCAGACTTCAAGAAACTTCAAAGAGACGAATACGGAACGTCAGTTCCTTAACTTCCCGCAGGAAAATTTAGTAAGACTTCACGCTAGTTAGTTCTCAACAAACTACAGCACAAAGACCAGAGGATACACTGTCAGAGTTGAGCTACTCGTACGTTCAAACGCACCTCCTTTGGTGACAACCAATTTCTTCGAACTAATGAAGTTATAAAAGGAATGGGTCATACAGATTGAGTAAAACAAACCACCGATCGTGAAAATGTTCGTAGCGATGTTTGGCTCTATGAAATGTTCAAGTCTATCAGCACCTTAAGGATACAACCGGGAAAACGCTACCCTATCCTGTCATAACGGTATAATTAAAGTGAATTATCTTCCTAATATACTTCCAAACATGACTGAGCGATACTGCGATCACTAGAGTGGTTGCATCTATTGAATCCGACTTATTGGAGAAAGTTCGAGCTATTTGTCAAGTTCTACTTAGACCAAGTTTTGATCTGGGAAATAGGGGTCTTTGAATTGTGGTATAGCTTTGCACACACCAAATAGAGGGGGAAAATCCCTAGTGTCAGGTTAAAAGAAAGGGTTGTTTGCGCATTTTTTGTTCGAACGTTTGCCATTGTTCAGTCGAAAAGCTTTTTCGCCCCAAACCCGTCGGGTCTACGTGCAATGTGCATATTAGTTGAAATACGCTTTATCTTGTAGTGGTTAAATTTTGTCCATAAAGTGACACTATATGAACTGATTGAACCAACTGAAGCAGAAAGAAATGGCGTGAACAAAAAAAAATATTCCCAAAAATTCAAAGCATCAACTATAATAAAGAGTTACTTTTGTTATAAAATCGAACGAAACAAAACAAATGTAGGTCTGATCCAATTTCAAACGGTTTAAAATTCCATAAAACAGGAATTCCTTTTAATAGAGGCCTTTGGACGGCTAGACGACAATATTTCTGAACGACTTGTTCACCAATTTTTTGCAATTGAATGCACTAATCCTTTATGAGTAGGTTGTTTGAAAAGTGATGCCTAACGAATGAAATACGACCTGTTAAGGTGGACCAAACACAAAGAGCTCCCGCAGGCTTGCTTAGAGCCCCGCAATGCTGAGTGTGCGGCATAGGTCGTGTATTCTGTGCACTCGTTCACAACGCACCGATTTCCTTAACCACTCTTACAATACAATACAAATAAGCGCACCTCAATAAAAGCACACTGTGCAGAATATATTTAACACAAAATAGAGGAAGAGTTAGTTTTCCAGACGTGCATCACACCTTGACCACGATCTTCAGACATGAAGGCCGACCAGAGAGAGATAGAAAGAGATACTTTGCTCGTTACTGCAACCTCGTAAGTATAATACACCTCCTTTCATTTATACTTAAACCGTTTCAGCTATTGTGTTAATATCATAAAACAATCATCTACATTATAATAGCTAAGATAAATACAATTTTAAAACATTGACTGCCAAGAACTGCTTCACGCTACGCTCGTAGCCTGTGCGTGGTTTTCCCGGTAAAAAGCGCAAAGTTTCTACGGCGTAGGCGCCCGCTAGACTGGTTCCTGGCAGTTAATGTGTTAAATACCGCATTCAATTAATTAATTGTATTTAACTTAGCTGTTATGTATGTAGAAGATTATTTTACAAGTATACATTGAATCAAAATCGTATAAAAAATACTTAGAGATGCAAACATTCTAAAAATGCCTACCTGACCTTTTTTGTAGATAAACCTGAGACCTTGCTTCGCTCGGTCGAAAAACTACTGTAAGTACTGACCGGTTTATTGAGGAAAATAAAAAGACAATCGATACAAATAAAAGCGTAGAAAAAACCAGGAACGGTCATGTTTTAATTGAAGGTTATTTTTTTCTGCCAAGAAACTGTCATCCAGTTTGGCAGATAAGTCAAATAATGAAATTATGTTACCTGATACAGTAATAAAAAAATCTACAAATATCTAAACCTCATTATATATAACATCAGAATTTTAACGGACTTACTTCGTCTAAGTTTCTTCTTTTATCTAGAATTTCAAAGGGAAAATTTGTATTAAGTCATAATGCTTGTGCTTTTCAAACATAACAAGAATATTAATTGAAAATGGCTTTCCTTAAATGCGCATGAGGATTAACGCACGATATTTCTAATCTTATATAAAATAGGGTAAAGGAATAAAATACATAGACTATACAGAATTCCCGTCTTCCGAAACGGTGATTACAAATCAGATTTTCGAGCGCTTTACACGGTCTCGCATTCCGTACACGTGTTTTAGTAAACTCAGGGCTTTGTCATCGCTTCCGCTGGAAATACGATCTCCTGGAGCTTTCAGTTAAAAAATGTGCTTTAAAGCTTGCATGTTTTTCGCTTTTAAGTGAATAAAGACAGCATTTAGACAATTTTATATTTGATATTAGTTTAATTCTTAACAATATACCTACATTGTGTCGAAATAGAAAACTTAGACGAATTTACAACACCAAAATATGTCGGATCAATGCAAATTAAATCAATTATATGAGGTTTTTCTTTCGATTGTCTGTGTGTTGTGCGTAGGTAACAATTGTATTAGTACCCTGATCACGAAACAAATTATTTAATTAAATATTTTTTATTCGTGTTATTTTTAACGAGGAAGTTACACCGATCATTTTATAAACGATGTGATACAGAGAAAGAATATAATGGAAAAATAAAACTATCTTCGTCTGTAGCCCCCGACACGATTCGAACATGCGAGCTTTCTATTAACGCTAGACTGCTCTACGAACTGAGCTACGAGGACAGTGACGGAAACTGTATATTTTAGAAGATAGTTTATTTTTCCATTATATTCTTTCTCTGTATCATATCGTTTAATTGTATTAGTGTTGTTTGCTTTTGATGATCAGTTTAACCTACCTACTGGGTAGTGATTTTTCCTACGAAGCTGACGATCTCGGGGTTCGGGAATTCCGGTAAGGGCAATTATTTGTGTAGTGTGCATGAATATTTATTTTGTTTGGCATGTATTTCATAATTAAGAAAAAAATACATACTCGTATCTAGGTAATTCATTATATTCATCAACCATTAAACTAGTGACGTGAGATCTCGACCTCGCGAGTCTGTTTTTATAAAAAATCGAACATACTCACAAAATTTCGAGCACCTGACAGCCGCACATATAAACGCATTTTCGCCCAAGCTGAAAGGGAGAACTTTGTCGCTTCGCTCGCTCCTGCAATGAATAAGGACATTATACGACGACCGCTTTAGCCTAGTTGGTGCCCTGCTTACGAAGCACGAGGTCTCGGGTTCGAATCCCGGTAAGGGCATTTATTTGTGTGATAAGCACGAATATTTGTTCCAGAGTCATGGATGTTTTCTATGTATTTAAGTATTTATTTATCTACATAAGTATGTTTATCGTCGTCTAGTACCCATAGTACAAGCTTTACTTAGTTTGGGACTAGATCGATTTGTGTAAGATTGTCCCCTAATATTTATTATTATTAAATTATTATTATCTTGAATGAAGGAAGCTCAAGATTAGAGCTATAATTAGATTTTTTGAACAGTCGATATTTGACAGCCGCTGTCAAACATTGGATGTACTTAATACTATAAGTTTTTTTTTCTTGGTTCGAGAGAATCATCGTATTTCAAATGATATATGTTTCACTGAAGATATTGATGGTCGTCCTATTTTTACAAGCTTTATATTAACTTGACTTGTTCGTATGTAAGTATAAAAGTATGTATGTATGTAAGTTGTCCGTCAAATCTTGCAAGTTAAACTTGACCCACTTCCCGGTGACCGATTGAGCTGAAATCTAGGGTATAAGTATAGTTTGGATGACAATTAAATATTATGGTACCATCGAGCTGATCTGATGATGGAGACAGAAGGTGGCCATGGGAACTCCGTAATAAAACGACATAACCCCGTCGAGTTTGGGCTCGTTAGAATCGTCTCAATGAGCAGTTGATGATGGTATACAGAAAAGTACAGTCGGCAATAAAAGCTTGCACCAAAAATGAAATTTTTGACAGAAACTTATGCTTAAACTTATATTGATTCATGCAATAAGTCTTGTTAGTGAAGCGCAAGTTTGATTTGTGTAAGATTGACCCTTAATATATATCCTATCCTACAAACTCCTACTAATATTATAAATGTGACCGTTTGTATGTTTAGATGTTTGGATGTTTGTTACTCAATCACGTTTAAACGGCTTAACTGATTTGGATGAATAGTTTATAGCCTGGGTTAAAATAGGGGACAGTTTTTATCCTGCGAGTCCACGCAGACGAATTTGCGAATGGAAGCCTTTTTATAATTAGACTTTTACTCTTTCAATAGCATTGCCAGCTCTTATTAGAATCTCTTACTGACAATTTATCTATATAAAACCGGGTGCGGAACGATGCCTATAAAAATATTTGAAATAATATTAGTCGCAATAACACTCTTTTCATATAATTCTTGAATCATATAACAACACTTAATATATTTACATACGATATAATTATCATTTTATATAATGATCATTTGATGTAATAACATTTAATATAACATACTTTTAATATACTGCATATTTCCTATAATGAACATATGATATAATGCTAATTTCTTCTAATGCACAGTTAGCATAATCTTTTTTTGGCAGACTCTAACAGTGTAGGTACGACGACGAGCGAAGCGAGGAGGAGTGTTAGGTTGAACTGCGACCCTACAGCGCGCGAGCCGAGCGAGCGAAGCGAGCGTGCCGCGGCAGCGGCCGGCGAAGCGCCAGAACCAAACACTTTTTACTACCTAATATATACTTACATAGTACAATTTGCAAACTGTTATGTTTGCTACAGTTTCAATAAAATATTATTCTACTTGATACTTATGAAAATATAACTTGTATATAACATGAACATTATACCATATAATGATTATACAAAATAAGTGTAGTACCTGATGATAGTTATACAAAATAAACATATATATTTTGAAATTATAACCAACGTTTATTATATACAATGAGTG
Organism: Epinotia ramella; assembly: GCA_947578815.1. Taxonomy (NCBI): domain Eukaryota; kingdom Metazoa; phylum Arthropoda; class Insecta; order Lepidoptera; family Tortricidae; genus Epinotia; species Epinotia ramella. Next base: position 21,428,595 of record OX388219.1, read on the forward strand.
ATTATATACCTTTTAATATATCAAATGTTGTTATAGCGAATGAAATTATATTATTTATTTTTATACCCATCATACCATAAAATAACACCCGATAAAACCAGTGTAACTCTGACCTCTAGTCAAGAGTAATTGTTAAAAACCTCGGGGTCAAGATATTCGGACGAGTGGTGAGGTGAGTCGAACCAGGTTGATAATATGAACGCTATTGCATAGCAAGAGTTTTAAGTGTTAAACTCTCCGTCACCAAGGGAACGTATAGCTCACGCTGGGTTTTGTTTGTTTTGTGAAAACGCCAGTGAACTCCCTCTTGTGTAATTTCGCTGATAATTCTGTACCTGAGAATGCTAATTTTGATGTTCACGCGAATATACTTCTTATTGCCATGTGTATGTAGTCTAGAATTACTTGTACATGCTTAAGTGTTAGCTGTGCTGTTTAATTCACAATATTTGTTACAATACTTACATAAAGTTTTGAAACTGCCAAAACTCCCCACATATTATGATAGTTGTTGCTCCTAGCGTTGTCCTGGTTGTATGCTAGAGCAGCCCGGGATCCAGGTTTGCACTGTTGACGTAAGCACTAGTTTTACACAAGCAACTCTATCTGACCTCTGAACCCAGAGAGAAAACTAGGCATAATTGAGATTAGACTGGTTTGCTCTCGATGTTTACCATCACTGGAGAGCTACTGTAAAAAGACGTCCACTGAAGGACTTAGGCCTCCCCCAAAGAGTACCACTATGACCGGTTCTACGCCACCCGCACCCGGCGGACTCCCGCGATCATTACCAGGTCATCAGTCCACCCTGTGGGTGTCTACCCTGCGCCTTCGGGTACGTACCAAATAGTACACACACCACTGGTACGATCTGGCGTTCGAACATATGAAATCCAGATTGAAAGTTGCGTGCATTACCTTTCGGCTACAGCCGACTTAACCCCGACCAAAACGTGACATACGCCTTAAAATACAAAATGTAAATTCAGAATTTTAAGCTGGGCAATATTAAAAAGATAAGCCCGTGAAATACCCACATTTTTCAATTTAATGGCTGGCTTATTGACACTAACCATTCGGTGAATAGAAAGGCCGGCTTTAAATGGGACCTTGGGTCCATAAAATGGGATAACAGAGTGCAGACAGATTTTATTATAAGACCTCTTAACCTGATCTTGGATTTTATTAGGTGCTCAGACTTTCAAGTTTTATGTATAACTAGCTTATGCCTGCGAATCCGTACGCGTATAAGTTATAGTTTGCCTATTCTTATGTTCAGATAAACTACGTTACTGGAAAATTTGTAATTTTGTTGGTATACGTGAAACAGTTGAAAACCTCTTTACATTGAAACTCCCTCAGAAACCTTGGCGTTAATAATGTTTACAGGAGGTACGACTTTACTACGAACATTATTTTAAAAATAAAAGTCTATTTTACGAAATATTTTGTATGTCTCGTAAAACTTCCTAAATTTCCCATTACATAACTATAAATAAGGACGGCAATATCAGGTATTGATTCATTTATTAATTCCAAAGTTACAAGGCGGAACGGCTTGAGTAAGCAAGTGAATAAATAACTTAGAATTACTTACAAACGATCAATTACATGTCAAGTAAGGCGTATTGCTTTGGGCGAATATTTGATCTAAAGTTTAGCCATTTCCAATTTCGGGGCCTATTTGTAACTAACAATTTCACAGTAACGTAACTACGGTTATTGGCGCACCGTAGAAAATATTCATCTAGCCATCCTCCTTCTAGCATTATTCCCGGTAGCCCTGGGTCCGCTTTGACATCTAATCCCCAAGAATTTGGCATAGGCACTAGTTTTACGAAAGCCTTATTGCGGTTAGCCCGGTTTCCTCATGATTTTATTTATTTATTTATTTAATCTTTATTGCACAAAATAATACCTTATGGTACAAAAGGCGGACTTCGAGCCGGGATTCGATCCTACGATCGCCGCTTGAGCCGCTGAACCACTAGGCTACCGTAGCTTCTAGGAAAATATTTATATTCTCGGAAATATTTCCAAAATTTGGAAACAGGCTGGCATCTGTAGCGCTCTCTATCGCACTTATTATGGCAGGCAAGTGCGGGAGAAAAGTCAAACGTCAAAATCATTTATTTGTAAACATAGGGATATGGATGGTCCAAAAACAAAAACTTAAAATTATGTACCACTATGTTTTGAGAAACCAAATCAAAGAAATTCTAAAGAAAGGTCAGGTCAAGAGGTAAAAACCGACGAGCATGTATGACAAATGTCATGAAAGTGAATGAAGCAAGAAAGGCTTGTCAAGATCGTAGCGAGTGGCTAAGGCTATCCGCAATCACTGCGTATTCCTCCGGGAAATGGGTGTGATGTGCGGCAGAAAGTGCAATAGGGGCAACTGATTCTGATATTTTATTGCTTCGCATACAACGAAGAAATACAATTATAGCGTCTCTGTGACAATAAATCAATTACATATAGCCTGTTAAACACACTCGGGGTATTAAAACTATTAAATCATCAAGGGTTCTTCGTTAATTATTCGTCAAGCGACCTGGACTAATCAGGTCATATAAACTCATATGATAATGGCTATCTTCAGATATACATACTGAACTGCGTGGTTCAAAGCTTAAGCGCTGACTCTTCAAATTATGTTAGCGAAATCAAAAGATGGGTCTAAAGAGTGAAACTCTCCCTCCGGCTGCATATCGACATGTCGAACGACGAGGAATTTCAATTCCTTGCTGTCAACAAGCTGTGACAAGTCGGTATATCAGGAATTTTATTTTTCACTTAGTTCGACCATCTGACCGAGAGGATTTTTTAAATTTCACCTGGTTCGATACTCAAACCACGGGATTTGTTAAATTCAAGTTTGAACACAGTAATTATATTTATTTTGTTTAGCTCCGGTGCAACCACGTGGGATCGGTATGTTATACTCATGTTTGCAATCCAGTGCGATCGGTTGAAACAGTTTCAAATGTATCTAGCGTGGCATCCTAATGCGTCATGCCTGAGCAAATAGCAAGCAATATTCGACAACCGCTTTAGTCTAGTCGGTAGTGATCCTGCTTACGATGCAAGAGGTTCCGGGTTCGAGTCCCGGTATGGGAATTTATTTATGTGATGAGCACGAATATTTTGTTCCTGAGTGGAATGGACGTTTTCTATGTATTTAAGTACATATTTATTTATCTGTATACTTAAGTATGTTTATCGACGTCTAGTGTCCATAGTACATACAAGCATTGCTTAGTTTGAGACTTTTTTTTTTATACAACGACGACGGTGGCAAACCATCGTACGGCCCGCCTGATGGTAAGCGGACACCGCAGCCTATTAACGCATGCAACTCCAAAGGAGTAACTTGGTCGTTGCCAACCCTTGATATGTTTGAGGATTCGCCGTGTTGATAGCTGATGGAACAAATTCCCTCGCTCTCAACACAACGCATCCTCGGGAGCTCTGGCGACCTTGCTCACCTCCAGAAACACAACACTACAACAGAGCAAGTAGTAGTGTTACTCGTTTTATGGCTGTGGTCTTCTGCAAGGCTTAGGTACTTCCCCAGTAGGGCTGCTCCACATTCGAGCGGGATGAAGTGCCCTACGTCACCAGAAGTGTGTAAGAAGTTGTGTAAGATTGTCTGGAAATATTTATTTATTTATTTAATATTCAAGAGCTCTAACCGTTTCGCTTTCCGCTCACAACTTGGAACCACGCCTCGGAATCCAAGATGGATCCCGGATGAGTCTCCATTCCGCGCGTATCCCGGCCGGCGTCTATGCAAAAATCTTGTAAATACCGATACGGGAATGCACGGCTTATTGAAGTATTTTCACCAGTTGAATTTAGCGCTATTTGCACTAGTTTCTGGACGTGTCGGCTGGTCGAGTAACGTTTTGTACGTTAGATACTTCGTATTATTAATATTATTTTATATATTTGGTGTCCCACGGCTGAGCAAAGGCCTCCCCGTCCGTTTCCAGACATCCCGATCCCGTGCAGCCTCTGGCCAATGCTTTGAAAAGGAGTCTAGCTCGTGCCGGCGAGGTCTGCCGCGTCTCCGTTTTGAGCTGTCGGGCTGCCATTCAGTGGCGATCTTGGTTCACAGCTCACTTTTTTATACAACGACGGTGGCAAACAACCGCAGCCTATAGACGCATGCAACTCCAAAGGAGTAACATGGGCGTTGCCGACCCTTAATATGTTTTAGGATTCGCCGTGTTGACAGCTGAAGGAACAAATTCCCTCGCTCTCACCACAACGCGTCCCCGGGAGCTCTGGCTACCTTGCTCACCTCACAACACTACTACAGAGCAAGTAGTAGTGTTATTATGGATGTGTTCTTCTGCAAGGCGGAGGTACTTCCCCAGTTGGGCTGCTCCAAATTCAAGCGGGATGACATTTCGCTGTGCCCTACCTCACCTCCCCCACCTCACTTGGCATGCGGCAGACATGACCAGCTAATCCCACTTCAAATAAGCTCTACTTTCCGAGCTAAGTCGATTATTTGCATCTCTGAGCACAGAGTGGTGGTAGGTAAATATATAATATAATTGTGTGGGAAAATATCAGTTAAGGTTAGGTAACGCTCGGGGGCAATGGTAGCATGCTAGCAATCCCATGGTGTTCCCCCTAAACGGCAGTGAGGGTTAACGCCGCAGAGTGGTTTATTGGGTATTCCCTCATAAGGGCGAGTCCCACATACCCCCTGAGCCTTTCCCGAGTCCGGGCGATGCGTAAATGCATTCCCTTTCCGTGAACAAAAAAAACCGGCCAAGTGCGTGTCGGACCACGCGCAGAGTAGGGTTCCGTTGCATGTCTGTCTTTGTTACATCGATACGCGCGTCTCTTTAACGTTGCGCTTACGTCGGCCGAATTTGTACGAAAGTTGGGCTTTCCAAGTACCTTTGTAAGTTGGTCGACTATTTCTCGGTAACTAGTAATGTAACGCCTATACATTACCATAAATAGTTCACCTTTTAAATTAATAAAAAAAAACACATAGGGTAAAACCCGGATAGTCGCCCCGAGAGTATATTAGTTGCCTTGATTGCAATTACTCTAGTTTCGCGAATGAAACACACATTATTTGAGAGACTCTGCAACTACAATAAGTTGACCGTGTTGCATGTTTCTGTGCGATTGCATGGGACGGCTAGGTGCGATCAACGTTTTTGCGGGATAAATGTCCTCTTTCTCGACGGAGCATCTATCCTAAACGTAATTTACATGGACTAGGCAACTATCCCCTACATGGGATAATTGTCCCAAAATGTATAGGTCCGCAGAAATCGCCAATACTCTGGAAATATCAAAGATATTGTTCATTTCCTTCGTAAATTTGAAGATAATAAACTAAAGTACCTACCCGTTTTACAAATAAAGAATCTTGCTTTTTGTACAAAGAGATATAAAGTAATTTAAAAAAGTGGGGCATTCATCCTGGTTTTACCCTACCCATTAGCGGGTAGCCATTTAGCCGGCAACACTTGACTCTAATAAAAAAATATCACGCAAACAGCAGGCGATCACGTAATGCATTGTACGTACCTACGTTAGTTTAGTACCTAGATCTAATATTATTTTTTATATGGAGAAATGACAGTCGGATCTCCCTAACGCGCGTTCAAAACGTTACGTGATTACCCCTCACATCACTGAAATGAAAAATGGTCTTCAAAAATATAAATTTGAACAAGCTATCCAACGAAACCATACTCCAAGGGTTTAATGAGAAAAAAATATAAAAAAAAAAACAATATTTTTTGGTGTTATTTCTTAATATAAGCCTGCCGAATTACAGCTTTCTAGTACTAAGGGTCACACGGACGGATAAACGGACATGGCGAAACTGTTCCTTGTTGACCACGAAACCCTAAATAAGTTAGGTTACCCTGACTCTTGTTCGAAAAGTAACGCAATTAGCGATCAGGGCCGGTTATCCATCAGCCATATTTGATAGAAGGGAAATCCTACTTTGATGTCCAACATTCTAATTTGTAAAAGTCGTTATAATGGCGTTCACGTAGCGTTTGACCTTGCAACTTTTGATTGGAAATGTAACTTTTTTTAATGTTGTTTTTAGGGTTCCTTAACCTTGAATGCATATAAATATAATAAAATAAATAAATAAAAGGAAAAACCGGAACACATTGGTGTCCGTCTACCTGTCTGTCAAGACCCTTTCTCTCGGGAACACGTCGTGAAGGTACTATCAAGTTGAAGTTTAAACCATATACTCGGGTCTACAGTCCCTTGAATGAAGCTGTGAGATGCGGCAGTCTATGCCGCAAAAACGTATATTTTGACACTTTCAAGGGAATCAAAATTTATAGGGTACTTTCCGTTTAGCTGGCTGGAACTATGAAATTTGGCAAGTAATATCGTCTTATACTATAAGTACTGGGAAAAATCTGAAAACTATTCTAACTATTACTACCACAGTCTAGTCTCAGTCTATCTCTCTCTCTCATTCTACTTACTATTTGTAATTTTGTACGGAACCTTCAGTGGGCGAGTGCGACTCACACTTGTCCCGTTTTTTATCGAGTAAAACTTTGTATTCATTAAAACTTTAAGGCCGGGTGCCCAAAACAATATTTGTATGACAAAATTAACAGTTGGCCTGTTAATTTTGTCATACAAGATTTTAACGGGCATAACTTACGATTAACGTAGGTTAAGAACAACCGGGAAGGTTGCGGGAGTCCACTGGATGCGGGTGGGGCAGGACCGGTCACTATGGCACTCTTTGGGGGGAGGCCTATGTGAAGAACACCGGGACTAACGGTCGGTTATACCAAACCGTCTGTAACCATAAGCGGTGTTCGTTAACATTGGAATGTAGGTAAGGTGAGTCGGGGCAAGAGTAACATCGGGGGAAGAGGGTCAAAAGCTTCTCCAGCTAATTCTTCTCCCGATGTTACTCTTGCCCCGACTCACCTTATGGAAAGTTTATCTTTCTATTGAATGACAGCTGCCGGCTCCATGTTGAACGTTGATCGGTCTGTAATCGTAACTTGCTGGCCCTAATTCAGCTATAAATATTGTGAACTATTTTATTTGTTACTAGCGACCCGCCCCGGTTTCGCACGGGTACTATTTTATACATATAAACCTTCCTCTTGAATCGATTTATCTATTAAAAAACCGCATCAAAATCCGTTGCGTAGTTTTAAAGATCTAAGCATACATAGGGACAGACAGCGGGAAGCGACTTGGTTTATACTATGTAGTGATGATAGTGATGCTGGAATTATGCAAGATAAGATTTCAAGATGTGTCGATAACCGAATATATATTCGTTTGAACGATCATGTTGCAAAAACCTTTGCGATGAAAAGCAGGTGGTCAATAATAAATTGTAACCTTTTTTTATAATTCATATTTATATTCATACTAGCTGATACCCGCTGCTTCGCCCGCGTGGTTATAGGAAAATGTAACATATTGAATTTTCCCGTGGGAATTAGATGTTTTACCGTTGGAAAAAGTAGCCTATGTCACTAGCCTATGTGATAATTACCACATTAAAGCCACAAATAGGCTAAACACAGGTTGTAGGCACTTTTCTCTACTAATCAGAAAAACTCGGCGATGAGCGTAGATAAATCTGTTAAACCAAGTTCAGCTTCAGTAGGAGCCAACTTATCAAAACCTGACCCACAAGCGTAAAAAGTAAAAAAAAAACTGTATTATTAAATACGGGAAACTGACTCAACATAAATGATTTTTTTTCATACAAAAGGTTGTTTATGTCATCCGGAGCATTATTTCGAACCGATGTTACCTCATTCATCAAAAAAAAGTTGCGCTTTGGTTGAACACACGTTAACATATACTACCGGTTAGCCTAGTGGGTGTGGCGCTGCGTACAAACCTGACGGTTCTGGGTTCGAATCCAGGTAAGGGCAAATATTTGTGTAATGAGCATGAATATTGGTTTGTGTCAAAAAGTCAAAAGTTTTTTTTTGCCAGAATACAGTACAGGAAGGTCTTACATAATTGAACACAACAGTGTATTCAGCCTGCAGGCGTGCAAATATTTTACAAAGAGGCGATTAATTTAGTAAAAAAAATATTATCAATTGCTATAATATACATTAAACTAATTTGTTAAAGTTTCCCCGGAGGACCTTAATGTCCTCAGGCAAGTTATTATATAAGGTGAGTCGGGGCAAGAGTAACATTGGGGGAAGAGGGTCAAAAGCTTCTCCAGCTAATTCTTTTGAATTGAGCGCCTTTTTGTACCGTCGGTAAAACAGACTAGGCGCCTGTCTGTTTTACCGACGGTACAAAAAGGCGCTCAATTCAAAAGAATTAGCTGGAGAAGCTTTTCACCCTCTTCCCCCGATGTTACTCTTGCCCCTACTCACCTTAATTTAATGCACATGTTGGCCACATTTTTACCATATCTGAGTCTTGGTTGTTTTCTATGTACTTATATAAGTGTTTATATCTTTTAAATATATCGTCGTCTAGCACCCATAACACAAGCCTTATTGAGTTTACTGTGAGGTTAGTTAGTAGTGTAAGATTGTCCCCTAATATTTATTTATATATATTATAGTCAATTCGATTAATTACATTTAAGACTTGCTATAATCCTATATCGGTTCCTTTCGCTTCGGCCGTAGTTGGGCAAAACAGAATAGATAGTTCCTTAAATATCTCTTTAGTAATAGTAGATTCATCCGTTACCACGGATGCACTCTGGATATCCGGTAACAGTTAAGACGGGGAGATTTATGAGCACGAGCGAAGCGATTCCTTATTTATGGGGCAGTTAATGACGGTCCGATTTGGGTTACCGGGCGCTGAGATAAAGGATTTTCATGCTGACTGACCATCTGTCTGAGGCTAGCATGTTATTTTCTTTTTACACAACGATGGTGGAAAACATGCTTAGCCTGTCTGATGGTAAGCATACACCGAAGCCCATGGACGCTTGTGACTCTTCTAGAATTCACAAGCGCGTAACTAAACCTTTATTGATTTGAGAATTCGTTGTCTTGAGAGCCCACGCCACGTTTGTCTCTATTCTGAACACAAAACTTCTTTTACAGTACATATGGTCCTACTTTCCCGCACTAGTGCGGAAAAGAGCACTTTTCGTGCATATGTCGAAACTTTAAAGAGCCATATGTACAGTAAAACGTTGTACGATACACGTGCGAATAGGTAATTCGCAACTCGTGTCGATTTAAAACACTCCCTTCGGTCGTGTTTTCATTTATCACCACTCGTTGCGAATTTCCTATTTTCGGCACTTGTATCGTAAATAACTATAGAAGCTCTGATGAGTTTGGTTTTACTGCATTCGTACCGCCCGGTTTCCTCACTCATACCCTATTTCTGTATACTCTAAATCCTGATAAGATTAGAATAGTTATTTGTGAATCAAGAGAGCAAAGTTTTTTTGCTGCGAGTGCTGATTATGACTCCCGAGAAAGCGAAAGATTCTTAAGTTAGAATCTTGAGCGCAGCGAGGGACTCAAAAGCACGAGACGCAAATACTTTGCTCTCGAGTAACACATGTATGTGCCACTATAAGATGAAAAAAATCTTTCATCATGCGATTTTAAGGAAAACCATTTTGTAATCCAAACACAATTGTATCGTCGTGTTTGAAAAGCTCTCAGTTATCGAAATTAGTAAAACTTATAGTAACTTAAATTAGTAAACGCGTAGTTTCAGTGTCCGAGAGGCAAACGGATGGCTCGTGATATTTGAGCTCCCACAGCGTTGTGGAACCTCCCTGTGCAACCCGATTTCCTCCCCAGTCCAAGTTAGCTCAGTTCGGGTTGCACAGGGCGGTTCCACAACACTTCGGGAGTTCAAATACCGCGAGCCATCCGGTCGCCTCTTTGGACACTGCAACTACGCGTCATTGCTCATACAATATTTCCCTTTGATGTCCTAGATAAACGAAAACATGTGGACGAATTTGTCCATTAAAATACCAACATTATATGGAATAGAATATAAAATAAAAATAAATTATCAAAAAAATTCTCAATGTTAGAAACAAAGTAGGGTCTTCAAGGTTATACTTATCTCTGTTCAATCTCACAAACTGTGTCAGATCCACAACCGATCAAAAACGGACTAGATGTGTTAACAAGTATTTGCACCCTCCAATCTACCATCACTTTTAGAAAAACAAACATCACGCGCCCCTAACTTTGTTCAATCACAAATCTTTGTTCTCATAGCAAGAATTCTAACCTTTCTTACTTTGCCCGGAATCAAACGAGTTGTCTAACAATTGAGGCCTTTTTTCACACAAAAGGGCGAATTAGGGCGGATGATGGAGGAAATTACGTTAATTCTTATTCGAAAGTTGGGCCTTAAAGTTGAAGGGAAATCTTCAAAGGAATAGTACCTTCGAGGGATGAAATTGAGTTCGCCAATTTATTTTTGTGTCTCGTTGGTTTTTAGTAAGTTGGTTATGACAAGGATTATGGAATAAAGTTTTCATCGTCTGTTAGGATATCAGTTAAAATAGGACTTTTGTTATTCATTTCAGTTTATAACACTAACTAGTTTTAACTTTAGATTGACAGGGTACTACAATTTCCAATATTAATATCAATAGCATCATCAGCATTATCATAATGATTCAAGACATATAATATCATCACCATGATATGTGCCCCGCCCACTGCCACATAAGTTTAGCGATTCTATATCGGTTACCTAGGTTCTGCTGCGGATAGCCTCATTTCTGAAACTCCAAGCATAGCCCTCTCCATTGCCCTTTGGGTGACTTTGAGTCTTCTTATGAGGCCCATAGTAAGCGACCACGTTTCGGTTTAAACACACACTGGTCAAAGACTAGTCTAGATACACTTTATGGTTCGGTGTGGCGTAAACAAACTTATGTAGGCACTATTGCTTGATTTCTGTATCAAAGCTATAATCTCAATGTGTTCACTAATGTTCAAACTAAATGAAACGTTAAGTGTATAGTGGAGGCGCCTGAGAGTTGACCCACTGTGCACAAAACAGCTATCCTCCCTGCTAAAACCTTAAGTCTTAGGTCACTCTGTAACCAAGAGCTCTGTTGGCAACAACCCAGGCTCGCTGAATAGAATTTAACAAATCGCTTTGGACCGAGAATTTGTTTGTATGTTTGTTAGCAGTTTGCAGGTGAAATATTTTTGTTAGGAAACTGCAAGTCTATCTTATCCTTTTGTTGCATAGGCTTTGATAGTTCGACGGAGCCAGCGCTTTTGGCATGTGGTCAAAATGAAATGAGGACAACGGTTTGAGGACTGAAGAAATCGATAGTTGGAATTAGAAAACTGGTGGTCTTTGCGTGTTTAAGAATCGTGTGAAAATGTTACTTAGATATAAAATATTCCGTTTCTATTGTCGAACGGTGAGGCATGTAGATTTCAAACCAATGGTCCTCGTTTTGAACTCCTGCTAATTACTACTGGGTTTTTTAAAAACCACGTATCCATATTAATATTATAAATGCGAAAGTGTGTCTGTCTGTCTGTCTGTCTGTCTGTTTGTCTGTTACCTCTTCACGCTTAAACCGCTGAACCGATTTGGATGAAATTTGGTTTAGAGATAGCTTGAGTCCTGGGAAAGGACATAGGATAGTTTTTATCCCGGAAATCATCCCCTAAGGGGATGAAGTGGGGGGCGAAGTTTGTATGGAGCTACGATATAAACGAAATCCACGCGATAAGTTAAGATAAGATAAGATAATTTTTATTGTTAGAACTGTGTACATTGTGGTGGTAGTCATAAAATTGTGGAATCAACCGTCTGCCCATTTCGGACGTACAATATTATGGCGTGGAATTTGTAAAACTATAAAACATAAGTAATCACATTATAAAAGCATTTCTACATTATAAATAATATAAGAATATAAAATTGAAAAAATTACCAAAAATATTCATTTAAATTATAAAAACATTTGCACACCCACTCTTTGAGTTTTGTTTTAAATTGCGTTCCTTCTAGTGATTTGATACTTTCCGGCAAGTTATTAAATACCCTTATTCCAGTGACATATGTGCTCTTCTTTAATATATGACTAGATGGCCGGACCGGATACATAAATTATATCTATACTGGGACCGTATATTTCTCTTAGAGACACATTTTCAATTGGCTTTCCATTGGAGGACGGAGTCGTGGGCAGAAGCTAGTTAATTATATATTATTTGTTACCTTTTTTTTTTAACAGTAGCTTTTTGGTGAAAGAAAACAGCGAGGAAACTGGTCTAATTATCCGAACAAGCTGCATAAACTTTTGAATATAAGTAAAATTGACGTTGTTAATATTGAGAACAAGAACTCTGACGACCGTTTAGCCCAGTGGGTAGTGACGCTGCCTACGAAGCTGAAGGTCCTGGGTTCGAATCCCGGTAAGGGCAAATATTTGTGTGATGAGCATGAATATTTGTTTCTGAGTCATGGAAGTTTTCTATATAATTAAGTATTTATATCTATTATATGTATCGTCGTCTTATCTAGTACCCATAACACAAGCCTTAATAAGCTTACTATGGGACTAGGTCGATTTGTGTAACATTGTCCCCTAATAATTAAAAATATATATATATACATTTAAAAGAAATTTGGACCCGTAGAAGACATCTACAACCTTAAACATGACGCAGCGAATTGGCTGAGAAAGCTGATTGTTGACTTAAAATAATAATCTATGTATTCGCCTTTGCTACAGATCGCCATACGTTTGAATAAATAAAAATCACAACAGGGGCTTGTATTATTGTAAAGGCGTAGGCAGAACACATGAAACTTATGTTCCATCGCCACTTTTACCATAAATGTGGGTATAAAAGATCGGCCAAATGTGATACTGCAGTGATAGGTTGCTAGCCCACAACACACTTCAACACTGCTCTCTCAGTCGACTTTTACGACACCCACGGAAAAAACTAAAAAAAAAAAAAAACTTTAAATCAAATGAATTGTAACTTTTTGATAGCTACCTATACACACTGATACATTTTAACTTACAACACTTCTCTGTAGCCTCGGGGGTTAACAAAAACTTTTTAACAAAAAATTAAACCGCCGAAAAAAACTGAAAAGCAATAAATAATAAACCTTTTTTATTTAGTCTAATAATTAAGTTCTTAAATTAATCTAAGTATACCTAAGTAATTTTGAGTGGGCGCCAAACAAGCATATTCATTAATTACGTAAAGCCTGCTGTACACACTGGGCCATCGTTGGCGCGTGAGCAGAAGGCAGCTATGCGTTAGAGGGAGAGGGCTATAACTCGATCTCTTTCATTTACATAGCTGCCTCCTGCTCCTGCTCACGCGCCAACGTTGGCCCAATGTGTACAGGCGGCATAAAGCGTGATGCGCGGCGGCTTCACGTTGTATTGTTAATTTGATTTGGTGTAAATTGTACTTGTTTGGAGTAATCTATGTTCATTGATTGTTTGGTGCCGACTCAAAATTATTTAGGTACACATAGATTAATTTAAGAACTTAGTTATTAAACTAAATAAAAAATGTTTATTATTTATTGCTTTTCAGTTTTTGTCGGCGGTTTTTATTTTTTGTTAAAAAGTTTTTATTTTTCAATTTTCTGTGGCTTACTTTAGTTAATTACTAACTTAATTACTAGTTACATGCAATATTTTTGATTACTTTTAAAATAGCTTCCTACCTTACTGAAGCTATTAATTGCTATTATAATGGTGTACCCTTGTTTTGTCGACAACCTTTTCATCGAATATTATTTCATCGACAACGATTCATCGAAACATCAGTACTAGTAATATTGTTTGGCGTTATTTCATTTCAACTACTATTTATTTCAATTTATCTTACTACGTAGAAATACTATTCAACGAATATTACTTAATCGCTGATTTGTTTCAAATTATCTTAATTGGTACAATTACAAAACATTGCAATTCATTTCTTCAACGTATTACTTTAATACAATTTTATATGTCCTACTGCACATTTAAAAAGTTAATTGTGTGACATACAAGTATGTATAATATTTATGCATAATAAAACTAAGAATCATTGGTGTAAATCGTTTATTACATAAAAATATCAGGGCGGACAAAAATGGCTTGTCATAAGCGAACTCTGTTTTAAGTCGGTTAGGTTAGGGTTCACTTGTGTCCCTCAGACCAGAAATAGACGCCCCGCGCAGCGGGGCGGCGTCGACTCGCTGCAAGGCAAAATTAGGTTAAAAAACGTTAGGGATTCAGATCCAGATCCAAAATAATTTTATGCGGAATAAATATTATTACATGTAAAAAAATTATAATTGAAAAAAACCTGAAATGAAAAGCCATGACATGAATGTTATTGAAATAAGTCAACTACCAATTAAAAGACCTCGATTCAAATTACCTAGTATCGAGTCTTCGACGCAATGACTTGTCGATGAAATGAAAATACTTGAAACGTTGTCTTTGAAATAATATTCGATTAAATGTTTGTCGGCAATTCAATGGTAAACCTATTATAATCCTAATGTAACTATATATTGCTTGTTGTATAATATAAATTCTTAAAAAAAAGAGGCGTTATTTCAATCAGTAAGTGAACAATCAATCATCCCCTGTTTTCCTACCCTTAGGGTTAAATTTTTTATATAAAATTTATGTGGGACCAACTTCGAGGTATACTCTTTCTAATAAAGAAAGAATTATCAATATCGGACTACTCTGTAAAAAGATATGCGTGGTCATACATTACAATCAGTAAGTGAACAATCAATCATCCCCTGTTTTCCTACCCTTAGGGTTAAATTTTTTATATAAAATTTATGTGGGACCAACTTCGAGGTAAACCCTTTCTAATAAAAAAAAAAATTATCAAAATCGGACCACTCTGTAAAAAGTTATGCGTGGAACATAAAAAAAAAACTCCACCGTTTTGTCGTCGGTTAAAAAATTACCTTCAGCACAAACTAGTTTGCGGTCAACTTTGCGCCCGACAGACTTTAACAACATGAAAACTGGTAGCCGTGACGTGCGTGGCTGACAGGCGTGAAAGTTTATCATAAATAGCTGGGGGAATAAGGGACAAGGTATTAGTAGCGATGTCGGGTGAAGGGAGTTATAGAGAGACACGATATAATTGTTGCAAATTAGGCAGCAGCAGAGGAGAGTATTTACTCTAGATAAGAGGTCACAGAATAGAATAGTACATGGTACACATAGTGCACAAGGTTTAAACTGAAGTGTCCAATCGCATGGATTTGGAAGTAACGGGTGTCTGTGAGACTTGGCGGCGATTAGCTTTTATCAAAATCAAACATTTATTCGTGACAAACACACACAGATAATTAAAGAAATACCTTGATACAAAAACACATAGGACTTTGTCACGAAATGGACCCAGCTCAGCTTGTCAATCCCTGATGTTAGGGCCTATAGCAGACTGCGTTTATTAAGAGGCTGACAAGATCTAATTTTGTGAAATTGATGTTGCTTTTTAAGAAAAACTATTTGTTCTAGCACATCAAATAAAATATATGTTAATATTCACCATATTTCAAAGACCGTGGACGAGCTCGATACATAATTGGACGAAATAGGCTTGATAGAAAAGAATTGCAAAGATTGGTATTAAAATCACATTAAACGGTTATATGTTTTTATTTTTTTGACGTATGTGTCTGCAATTAAAAACATGAAGTCAACATATTCATACCTAAACCGCTAGCGAGTCCTATTTCACAAATAATCCACCCTTTTTTATTTCAATATTTATGTAATATTATCTTCAAAAACCGGGCCGCCCAGTAACACTCGCTCTCGTTCACTCCGATGCAAATAGACAGTGTGCGCGTTATCCAAAATCCTCAAAGGCATTTTGGTGTTGACAGCGTCTTAAGCGCGCCCTCAACGCGCGTTTGTGTTAAAATACTTGTGATTTGACATAAACGCGCTTCAACGGCGCGCTAAAAAACGCAGTCCTAGTATGCAGACCCTTAGGTACTTCACAATCAATTAACACATTCACTGCCAAGAAAACAGTAGTATGTGCTCATAGCCGATGCCACGCTTTTCCCGGTAAGTAGAGGAATGCGCCCACGGAACGAACGCCCGCCAGGCCCCTGGCAGTGGATGTGTTTACAAAGATGGTTCGATGCACTACGTGTGCTGATGACGCGGTGTGACATAGGCCCTATGCACACCGCGTTTCCAAAACGCGCCGTCCATGCGCCAAAGAGCCTGTCCAGCACGGCTATCACGAGACGGTGCGCGAGCTCTCTCGATTTTTCTCGCACTATCCGTCTCTCTCTTATTAGAACACTTAGAACAAGAGGTAGAGGTAGGCCCAACTTTTTATAACCACCTACCCGCTGACATAAAATCTGAAACGTCTGACGATGCATTTGGCCGCAAGGTCAGAAACCTCAGAAAAATGACATTTACTTAATTTTGTTTAATATTACTTTATTTCTGCTAATGACATTTCCTCTGTTTTTGTTTGATTGATGTATTTTATAAGGATTGATTGACATTTTCGTATATTATTATTTATATTTTACAAGAAACTGTACTTTGACAACCCTGATTTAGGTGATACGAAATAATTTTATTGGTGATCATCATATTTATAATTTTTGAATTTTGTTATTTTTAGACAATTGTGATGTAAATTCTTATAATTTTGACTAAGCCAACTTTGTACTCGTACCTACTGTAATTTATTTAGAAATAAATTAATCTAATCTATAGCGAGAAAAATCGAGAGTATGTCACGGCTGTTTCATGATAGACATGCAGCGTGCTTTAATTTTATTTTTATTGCGTCCACGTGCCGCGTTCCTACGGAGGAAGGACGTAGCCAGTAAGTTTCGTATCGAAGTTATCACGCTCCATTTTTAACCAAATATGTCCACTCGTCACTGACGAACGAACGAAATTCTCTGCTTCAGCTTTTGGCCAAAATTCTTTCGTATGCACGTCTGTCCAGATGTTCTACAGGTTGCATTTCTCAACAGTGTGACCATCTCAAAAGTGGCGAATGTGCCACAAACTGGGTAAAAAATCTGCCAAAATCTGCCAATCGTTTTGTAAGACAAAATTCTTTCATAAGATAATTAATATTTTTTAATTCCTCGCATATTTGGATTGGAAGCAATTCGTAAATTCGTATATATTGTCGGACTCGTGACCGTGACCAATAATGTACTATAAATTTAACGATGACTTCATTGAAAATTCAGATTATTACTGTAACTTTTCTTGGAATCTTTCGAATCTGCCAAAAACTGCCGCTTTTGTAAATAGTCAGCAATATCTGCCAGAGACGTAAATTATGAGCGAAATCTGCCAAAATGGCGGAATTCTCCCACAAATGGTCACACTGTTTCTCAACCTTTTTCTGGTGAATTTTTGTGTGCAGTTTCAATATACTTAATCTTTATTTGTCGATTCAGATTTTCTAAATTTAGAAAGAAATTGTGGACAATCTTACACAATTCGACCTAGTCCCAAACTAAGCAAAGCTTGTACTTATGCTTGTGTGATGTTGAATAAAATGTATTTTATTCAATTCATCTGTCGACTTACGAGTTCAACAGCTGACAGAGCCAACTAATATGTAATATTTTGACCACCTTTGACCACATGTGTTAAATCGGTGATAGACATTTTTTTTATAAATACTAGGTCTACCTACTCGCAGCTTACCCCCTTATTCATAAAACTCGACTTATCACGTTAACTAAAATGTGTTATGTCATTTTTTACAAATGCAAATGTTAAAGGGACGCATAAAGAACATAACAGGAAAATAGGTTTGCTGTAAGTTTACGAGCATTAGTCTCGGAGATCCTTAGTTAGTATAGATCAAATGCATATTTAGTAGGTACCATTTCAGTTATATGAAAAAGTATACTGAGTTAGATCCTTACCGAAAGTTAAGAGAACTAAATAAAACAAATGTTTACCAGTATTTTTACTGGCCAAAAACGTTCTCCATACATTATTTATAAACAGAAACACACAATTACATACGGCCCGAAAAAACCCAATCATCTAGAGTAAAATAACATAAATCACTGGAACAAATATTCATGAAAAAAAATCTCGGACATTTCCACTGAATACATCGCGAACTATTCAAAATCTACTCATGCATACATTCATGAATTGCTACCATTGTCAAACAAGCGACCAAACTTATAAAATCAACCCATATCAGCCCTACCCTTATAAAAATAAGACACAATTCCTCAAATCTGAAGTTGTCTCTAAACTTGTAAATCATAAAGAAGTTACCAATCGATTTGCGATAGATATGATACTTATTCCGATATAAGTAAAGTTTGAAATTGAAGACAATAAGGTAGTTTCTATGTTTGTAGGCATTTAGGAGGTGCAAAGAGTTTTTTTAGTGGATTTGGACGTCGTTATCATAAGTCGCGACGGCAAATGTGGTATAAGGCTTTTTTGGTGTTCTGAATATTTTAGGACTGCCGTTGAAATATTATAGCTTAGATAAGTGCTCGATATTACGTGGCATTATTTTTTTATTGTATTTCAGAAGGTTAAATGTGGTAAGTAGGTACTAACCGGGCACAGTAAAACGTCTGGTCAGATTATAACTTCTAGTATTTTAACGCGAAATTACACCTCGTTTTTAGTAACCTCCCTACGTAGGAAACTAATACTAGACTAGGCTTGTCTCTTTTGCCGCTCCGGCTAAACTTGGCTCTTGCACACCTACAAGGTGTCGATAAACCCAATTGTACCTTGCTAGTTGTTAGATGACGAATAAGGAGCTTTCGAATGCAGTTTGAATTATTTGTAAATTACAAAAGCAATTGAAAACTAGTCCTAAACTAAGCAAAGCTTGTACTATGGGTACTAGACGACGTTAGACATACTTATATACATAAATCAATAGAAAACAAATAAGTAAATATAAATGTATTCATTTAACACTATTATATTGACCTTGTTGGGCCTTCTACGATAATAAACAGAAACAGAAAAAATATTTATAGCCACAAATAGAACCGAAGAAATAATAAAAGTAAAAAAAAAGGAAAAAACAAAAATAATACAAGAATAAAACTACTTATACAAAAATAACTTAAGGAACTAGTGGGCAATTGGGTCCAAGTCTCAGCATGTGCTGGGCAACGAGGCCCGGCGCTGGTTTTCAGACTGGTCCCTGGCTGGACCTCGGTCCTCGGTCCTCGGGACCCTGGATAACGGTTAAGACTCATTTATTGTCACCACGGGCACATGTTTCGAATTAGCGGTCGTATCGCCCCACACTGTCCGCTCGAAACGACGACGCATGAGTTGACGTCAAAAGCGACTCGACGAAGAAAGATGTTTGACATATTAAGTGTTCATATTTTGCTTAACCTTACTTTTTTATATGGTTTTTCATATAAAATATCGCTGTAATTTTTTATTTACCCCCGACGCAAAAAGAGGGGTGTTATAAGTTTGACGTGTCTGTGTGTCTGTGAGTCTGTCGTGGCATCGTAACTCCTAAACGAATGGACTTATTTAAATGCGGCTTTTTGAATCCGAAAGCTGATGTGATCGAGATGGTTCTTAGCTACGTTTCAACAAAGTCGGTTTAACCGGTTTTGAGATATTGAACTTTGAAATGAAAATGTCGGGGGGTTTAAAAATTTTCAAAGTTGTTCATTATTTCAGAAACCGTTAAACTTTTAGGTTCAGCCCAGTCATTATGTAATCAGATTATACAATAAACGACATGATACAGAGAAAAAAAAACCAAATTACTTAAAATTTGATCGCGGTAACTTCCACCTTAAAATAACATGAAACAAAATATTTAATAAAATGATTTGTTTCGTTCAGAAGTGCAGATTATAAAATCTTGAAAAATACCTGTTTCTGAAACAAAAAGTGTTTTCCATAAAATGAGATATCTGCGTAACATACATTCGATGAAACATTTGTCGGTAAAACATGTTACAACCGTTTTATTTTATGACTATGTAAATAAAAGAAACATTTGTATATCATTGCTTTTCTGCGTCGTCTTCACATTTATCAGAAGAATCTAATATTAAATGAGAAAGTTTGGATATTTAGATGTGGTTCACTATTTTTGTCTTGCAGAAACTTTTTTGACATATATTTGATTTGCATAATGATACTTGGCAGAAGTAACGTTTTTTGGCAGAAACACCTTACGCAGAGTATACTGGGCATAAATAATTTCGCAGATTTTTATAATATCGAATCTTATATTGGCATAATGTTGATGAGCATAACTGTCTTCTAAACGAATAGTACTTTCGCAGATATTTTTTTTGTATAATGGTTACATCAACACACGGGACGACAGACTGACATGGCGTAACTATAAGGGTTCCTTGTTGCCTACGGAACCCTAAAAATTGGTTCTGGCGCTTCGCCGGCCGCTGCCGTGGCACGCTTGCTCCGCTCGCTCGGCTCGTGCGCGTAGGGTCGCAGTACACCTAACACTCCTCCTCGCTTCGCTCGTCGTCGTGTCTAACGGCGACTCTGTGACTGTATTTCCTTTTGATAGCGAGTCGGGAATTAGGCTATTGTAATAGTATGCTATAGGATTATTATGGTACATTAAATGATGCTAAACCAAAGTCGGCTAAAGTAATGTTCTACAAAACAATGTGCTGCAAAATGTGTCGTATGCGTGGTAGTAGTACCTAATGCCAACTATACCTTTATGCAAAATTACCATTCGACCGAAAGTGTTTCTGCAAAACATGTTATGCCAAGTGTATTCCTGACCAATATTATTCTGCCAGATGAGGGTAACCCGTTTCGATGTTTGTTACTCAATCACGCTTAAACGGCTCAACCGATTTGGATGAAATTTTGCACGAAGATAGTTTATAGCCTGGACTATAACCACGAACGTCGAAATTCGAAGTTCGGGTATTTCCATCTCTATCGCAATCACAATACTCGAGTGACAGGGATGCATGTATGTATACGAAATATGAGTTTCGTTTTTCGTGGTAGCGCCGCTGGATTAAAGGATAGTTTTATCCCGGGTGCACGCAGACGAAGTCGCGGGCGGAAGCTATTAAATAATAAAATACTTTGTAGAATTTTCCGTAAATACGTTTTTTAACAGTTTCTCAAGACAATGAGCCAGCCGTTAATAAATACATCAGTAGGAATCGTCGAGATTAAGTGCCTTTGAACGCTGCGCCGCATATCTAGGGACCGCCAAAACAGAGGGAAACTCCGGGAACAACTACGGATATAAAATAACTGGAATATACACTCAGTGAAGCGGTGGTAACCGGTTATCTCGAACAGATAATAGCGATTTCTCTCCAGTAGCGTATGATGGGCTGGTCTAAGCTGTTTGTAACGCTGCGTATACTGGAACGTTACCCACAAACTTTCTGGTTACTTTTATAACAATAATAAAGCCTCGACTAACACCTCAAGAGACTCTTGCGTGTTTCTTAAGTGGATGGATAAAGGGTCACATTCAGAAAGCGGTACTCCTGTGGACACAGCGCGGATAGTCAGGAGGAGGCTCTGTCGCCCTGACCACCGGTGGCTTACGCCTTAGGCCTCACCTCGCTGCGGGCGGCACCCTAGCTTAGGTTTTATAATTATTTTATGTTTTGTATGTCAGTTTTATATTCTACTTTTTACACACTCAGAGGCAATGAAAACGGGTCACTTCCCATGGATTACTTTACAAAGTAAACGTTTCATTGCCTCTGAGGTAGCGTACCTTCATAGTTCACATTGGGAATTTCACTCAGAGGCAATGAAAACGGGTCACTTTGTAAAGTAATCCATGGGAAGTGACCCGTTTTCATTGCCTCTGAGTGTATTATTATAGTAAAAACCTAGCCTAAGACTAAATATGAATTAAGATAATAATAGTCCTTATTGCACCAAAATAAAAATGAAAATCATTAAAAAACAAATTACGTAACACTAAATTAAGTAGCAACAGGCGGTCTTGTTCCAGACCTTTGGGTAGCAGAAAATGACGGACAGAAAATTGTAAATACGAGTAGTAGTGCACTAATAAAGCAAGAAAAGTAAGATAACACATACATCTAAGCTAATGGGACTGACAAACACATCTGCAGTTAATTAAACTTCTTATAAGACTCTTCTAAATCTGAGTATATATAATCCTTTCTGGTAAATCACTATTCAACATTTCAAATTTGGAATCCCTATTCGAATTCCACGTGACAGTGCACAGTTTCCTGATGGTTCAGTTCGATCCAGAACCCCTGATCGATACACTTGACCTATACAATATATTAAAAAAGTTACAAAATATCAAATAATTATTAGCCACAGTTGAAAGTGTTGAAACGTGTTGTTGTGTTGTGCGTTTATCTATATACATATAAGACATCCGCCACACTCGCACTCGCATACTTGTCAGAACGTGACTAATGTCGTATTGACAGCGATAAGTGATAAAATTGCAAGACGACGATATATTTAATAGATATCCATACTAATATTATAAATGCGAAAGTGAGTGTGTTTGTTTGTTTGTTTGTCCGTCTTTCACGGCAAAACGGAGCGACGAATTTACGTCATTTTTTAAGTAAAGATAGTTGAAGGGATGGAGAGTGACATAGGCTACTTTTTGTCTCTTTCTAACCCCCCACTTCCCTAAAACGGGGGGTGAAAGTTTGTATGGAGCTACGATATAAACGAGCTCCACGCGGACGGAGTCGCGGGCAGAAACTAGTAATTACTTAAATAGATAAAAAACATCCAAGACCCATGCAAAAACAAATATTGATGCTCAATCTTACAATTATTTGCCCTTACCGGGATTTGAAGCCAGCACCCTCAGCTTCGTATTTTTAGTGAGCAATAAATAATAATTGTATCGTAGGTGATAACTACCAACTAGGCTAAAGTGGTCATCAATTTGCAAGATACTTCCAGCTATCTATGGTTACAACTAATAATGTTACCAGTGGTACCGATAGATCACGGGCTCAGAGACAAATAAAGATGGATGGCGACGCAATATTGCGAGTGGCGGTTTAATGGTCGCCACAGTCTACATATTGGTTGGTGTGGGCGTTTGTCACAATATTTTCCTTAAAACGTGGGTTGATTCTTGGAAAGAAACGCTCTTTTTTTTGGTATCTTACTCAAACCGAGCCACATAAACATTGTTTGTACTATGTGGGTACTAGACAACGGTAAAAATACTCATTTTTATACGAGTATCTATAGATAAACTAGCGGCTCTGTGAAAAGATGAACACGCAAGTTTGTCTTTAAAAAAAACTGAATTTTGAAAAAGTTACTCGATAAAAAATTATATGTAATTATTAAACCAGCTCACAAAATTTCACTTAGAAAAGTTGAAAAACCCCCGACATTTTCAATTCAAAGTCCAATATCTCAAAAACGGCTGTACAGATTTTCATAAAACATGGCTTGGAACACTCGGGATCACATCAGCTTTCGAATAAAAAAAAACGCATACAAATCGGTTTATCCGTTTGGGAGCTACGATCCACAGACAGATGCACAGACAAGTTAAACTTATAACACCCCTCTCTTTGCGTCGGGGGTTAAATATCGGTTGAGAAATGCGACGTGTAGAGGAGAACAACCGGACAGCGGGACAGACATCGAACAGATGAAAGATTTACGGCATAGAACTTTGTTAGCTTTACTCGCTCGTTCGAAAATAATTAAAGCCATTAATGGCAGTTTAGAAGAAAGGTTATCAAATCCCGCTCGTGGCGAATAATTTTTCAATTTTCCACTATGATCGAAATAAGTTTATCAAAGTCTGCGATAAATACATGAAATTATTTGGAGCTTTACTATATTTTTTAAACATAGAAAATACCCTTGACTTAAATTCGAATATTCGTACTCATAACATAAATAAATACTCCGGGATTCGAACCCAGGACCTCCAGCTTCGTAGGTAGGGTCACTACCCACTAGGCTAAACCAGTCGTCAATTAAATATTAGGGGACAATTTTACACAAATCTTGTGTTATGGGTACTAGACGACAACAATCATATAGTATTAAAATATGTTATCAAGGCGACCCGGGGGACGTCTATAATTTCACACCAGACCCCGTATCATGGTCGGCTTTATCACACGATAAGTGACAAGATAGAGCTTCCGTCACTGGCTGACACCGTTCGATAGAACGAGACGATGCTCCTATCTTGTCACTTATGTGATAAGGCCGACCATGATACGGGGTCTGAAGCTGTGGATTGGCTGTGCAATCTGGATGTGGATATTAAAAGCATTTTTTTTAATATATAATGTATATTCCTACTACATGAAACGCCATACGATTAATAAACGAATGAATAGTATTCATAGAGAAAAATAAACCCTTGATTACATAGTTCCAAGACATCCAATACATCTTGGTCTTGGTTATTTTGGTCTTAGAAGAGCTTTTTTTACTATACAACGACGGTGGCAAACAAGCGTACGGCCCGCCTGATGGTAAGCGGACACCGCAGCCTATTGACGAAGGAGTATCTTTGAGGATTCGCTGTGTAGACAGCTGAAGGAACAAATTCCTTCGCTCTCAACACAAAAGCTTAAGAGCTCTTAGAAGCTCTTCTTCTTATTTAAGAGCGAGGCTCTTATCGGCGGAGTAATTTCCAACTTATTCTACATTCCGCATTTATTTTTATTTCTCTATACGATGAAGCGTTTTTTTCTTCTTTTTAAAGCTCATCTCACAAATATTTGCTATAACGGGGATTAAACCCAGCACTGTAAGGTTCGTAGGTAGGGTCACTTTATACCCACTAGGCTAAACCGATCACCGAACGACAGTATCATACATTTGCAAGCCCAATGTCATTAAAACGAGGTGAAGACAACCTCATATATATCAAAAGTGTATAACGAATATCATCATCATCATCATATCAGCCGAAAAACTGAATGACACGCGGACTCATTTAACTCGTTAAATCCGCTCCGCTTATTCGCTCGCGGCGGAAGCGCTCATAAGATCAGTGTTGCGAGTTCCGCTCCGCTTCCGTACGGCGACTCCGCTCGACTGCGAACACTTTTGTGACTCGTTTAAATCGTTTAGTCCGCTACGATCACTCTTATTCAGTGGAAACACTTTAATGAAGTTCGCCAAATCGAGTTGAACGGACTCAAAAAGAGGGCAAAAGAGTGCCACAATGACCGGTCCTGCGCCACCTGCATCCGGCAGACTCCCACAACCTTAAGGAATATATAGTGTTCGGGCCCGTCTGAAGGGCGCTTAACAATTAATCATACGGTGTGAAGGGCTCTTTAAGAATTAAAAAGTTAGGTGACATTTGAACTGTCAAATGGGCAGAATGACTTGAGCACACCGGGGTGTAAGATAACCTAACTTTGTTTGCCACGGGGCGGTTAGATAATTGTAGGAATTTAAGTGGAATCGGTTAGGAAACCTATTTTGGAGGTTCCGATCTCGGAATACTTGTCCGCGCTAAGCGCGAGAGTGTTATTTGGTATTGAAGGCGGCTCCGCAAGATGTGTGCCAGTTTGTGACGCCGGGCGGAGCGATTCCTCGCGTGTGGATTGAGCCTTCGGCTCCGCGAGGACTCCGGCATCAAGACCCTGACTTGACTCGACTTCTTGACCTTCTGACGGTAATTGACGGCATTATTAGCGAAACCGCCGGCATATTTGGGGAGTTCATCTTGGTGATTTTAAATAGCTCGTAAGTGGTTTTTATCGTAGTACAGTCGACGTCAAAGATATATTTACACTTTTTTACCAACTCGAATGCGGCCGCTAACAATTAGTATGCAAACGCGTTCGATTAGGTAAAAAAGTGTAATTATATCTTTGACGTCGACTGTACTCGCGTAGCGCGAGGCCCCAAAACGACCCCTTCTGGGCGTTTTGAACATCTAGAGATAAACAAAGTCGGTCATAGAAATGTATGCAGCGCCTTCAAGCGAATCGCTTCTAAAACTGCCCAAGCGTTATTATACAATTTATCGTCATGATAACTTTCTGAAGATACAGTAAGCGCAAGGCATGCATAAGTTTAGGAAACCCTTGAAAGAAGGGTTGTATCAATATGCGGCCGGCGAAGTTAGTTGGTCATGAATCAAAGGGCCGGTAGCTCGGACATTGACTGATGGCTACACATCGTCACTTAAGCGCGCCCAAAAGAAAATGTTGTGAGAGAAATTGATACGACACTGCACACAAGGGCGACTCACACACAACTTCAATACGAAGCTTGTAAATTCGGTGACAGTACATTGCTTAGAAGATCGATAAACATTTATTTTATAGTAAATGTTTGCTAAGCAGAAACGTCCGCTAACGATATAGGCTAGTTACGTAAATGAGTAAACCCCGCTGTTATGTAGGTGTAGGTAGTAGTAGTAGGTAACCTAAAAAAATTTTTTTTCATTATTTTATTGTACTGTTGTTTCGACGTAATTGATTTGACCCATGCCGAATTACAGTTTTCTAGTTGTAATGGTTACTGCGCTAAGCCGAAGACGGACAGAGAGACAGACAGACAGACGGACATGGCGAAACTAAGGTTCCTTGTTGTCTACGGAACCCTAAAAATGCATTTATTTTATTGATAGATATTGATATAGAATCCTTACGCTTTTATAGAATCAAAATTGTACAACAACTATGGATCTAAACGCAGAATAGTGTGACCGATACAGCAATTTACTTGATTTTCTATACAACGATTAGTACAACTCGTAAACTGTGACGTCATACATGTAAGCCAATTAGTATGAAGCGTTTTGGCTGCCGCCAGCGAGGTCCCCGTCACTGTCTCAATTTCTTGGGTATTTATGTTCTTTAATTGTAATTCCTCCCATACAAACATTTGTACATCCTTAAAAACTGGTTCGATGGCATCGTAAAAAGTCTAAGGTCAGAAGCCTACTAAAAAAATCCCGCTCGTGGCGAATCATTTTTCAATTTTCCACTTTTATCAAAATATTTACTTTTCTCAAATATGAAATGAAATATTGACGTTGTACTCTTCATAATGGGCTTCGAAGTGTCACGTTTCGGGAGGAGCGAGACGAGAGATCCGTAATGGCATTTCATACAAAATTGGAGCCCTAGGCCTGCAAGATGGTCTTTTTTAACTTCCATTCGGCCGTCTATATGTACTCAGCCGGTAACTCCTTACTTCCCGGCCTCTGTAGTAATGTACTATTATATTACGCCGTCATATGGTTCATTAGCATTACAGTTTTTTATTGAACGAGAGAACGAAGCATACGAATTTCTCCGTTTCCGCTTGGGACGGTATTCTTTCATATGTCTGGATGTCCAGATGTCTAGCTGTTCTCATCTACAGGTTGCATTTCTCAAGCGATTCCTGTGAATCCTGTGAGCATTTTTATGGCGATTCAGTTTTACGAAATTAAAAAAAACGGCCTAGGATCTGTCTGATGGTAAGCAGACAATAAAACCTATAGACGCCAGACTCTAGAATAATCACATGTGCATTGATTTGCTCTTGGTTTGGTGCAATAATGATTTGAGAATTTGTCGTATTGACAGTTAGAGACAAATGCAGGGAGTCAACGTTCCGAACGCTTGTTAGGACAATCCAACATGTGATTTTTCCGAATAATAGACGTTTAGATCTAACGTGCGTACTATCGACAACACAGCTAACTGACCATCCGTGCACTTTATGTGCATTGTAATAAGGTTCTATATAAATACAGGATGGTCAGTTAAGCGTGTTGGCTTTTGTATAATACGTTAGCGTGATCGACCTAGTTATAACGTCATCTTTTTTTTGTATTAGAAAAAAATATTTTTTGTTCTGAAACCTATCGTGTGTGGTATCTTATGAAAGGGCTTACTAAGTCGATTCTAAAAATATATCACATCATTATATTTCAGTCACCTGTATTAATTAAAATAAAAATAATTTTCAAAACATACTAAATTTCGATCATAGTGGAAAATTGAAAAAAAAACGAAAAATATCTATATATATAATCGAAATTTTCAATTTCGTTAGCGGTCGTTTCTGCTTAATAAACATTTACTGTTAAAACATACTAAGTTTCGGCTCCTCCATATATATGATACGGTTGAATAATTTGTAAAATATACCTAAAGTGATATGTAATATATCTAATCAACAGATCTAATCATAAGAAAGCAATTATGAAATTATTATCATTTAGTACTTTTTAATAACTTTTATAAATTACAAACTGCGATAAGATCACAATTAGTTGAAACATTTACCTATACTCGTATGTATATACATGTATTCCCTAGTCCTAGGGAATACAAAACCACATAATATGTACTTACAGAACAAGTAGTGCTATGACCACCAAGTGATGTCATAGTCCAGGCAATGAACTGACAACTTGTATGGAAAAAATGTCAATTTTGGAAATAATTTATAATAGCTTATTTTTTATGTATAACGGATATATTATCAATTAAATAGTTACCCAGCGACAAAATCGGGCAAAATTTCAGACATCGAAAAAATGATAAGTTAACTGGCTTCTAAAAAGTGCTTTATAATATTCAAGATAAATCGTACAAAAAAAGATAATGCATGCTTCATTTAAATCTACATAATTACTTCCGGGTGGAAAGTTTGTCGGATTCATGACTAAATCATCTTAGAATAACATTTCCAAATGAAATCAACAAAAAAAACGCTATTATAAATTAATGTTTTTCAAAACCGTATTTTGCCTGGAGTATCATTGCTGATCAGCCCTTCGCAGTCAGCTACAAAAACGCACGTTCAAGTGAAGTATATACTTTTAGAAAAAAGAAGCCCTTTTGCTGTTGCAGTTTGCTAAATATCAGCATGCTTTAACAAAATAACTTGTTGTTAAAAACGGTTTTTTTTTTCCCACTTTGGACGTCGGTAAACAGTGATTTATAACCTCGTCACTAACGACCCCTGGATGCCAAGAACATTAAGAATTTGAAGCTGTTACCTTGGGCTAATGAAATGAAAACATTTATTTCAGAACAAGTTCAAGTAAAACTGGTTCCTAAAACTGGTTGTCTTGCTCTTTCAGACTCATTAGCTTGACTTGGGTTGGAATAGGTTGCATTAGTGCTTTAGAGCAAAGAAATGTGGTTGAGAATATCCTCAGTGCTTTGGCTCAGTGATTAGTAATACACTTACGCATAAGGTAGCGTGCGTACGGAAGATACACATACACATTAAACCTCTCACAGACTGGCGCGACGCGCGACCTGCGGTGGCGGTCATTAGTAATTCAGTATGATTTAGGCCTTACGATTTCAAAACGTCATCTTTTAAATTGGGCCCATTTCACACAGATTTACTTTTAGGTACTTTTGTTTTTATCTTGTGTCGCGAATTTGATTCTTCTTGAAAATAGCGAAACAAATTGACAAACTATTATTTATAGCCTACATTATAAACTATACTAAAGGACTCAATGAGATCTCTAAAAATACCATTTAAATTATCTAAAACGCGCTCGTATAGCGAATTTTTAGTGTCCGGATATACGTAGAAAATATCCCCGCGTTAAATGCACGGTGCCACCGGGCCTTGCCGCAGATAAATAGAGACAGATGGTGAGTGCTTCGTGAAGCTTTAGTAAAAATACCTGTCGATGCAACTGGGCCCGCTGGCCAGGGATATTAGAAGGCTTACCAACTGTTAAACAAAATAGCACCTTAGGAAATGCAGGTATAGGTACAAGAGTTGAGTTCCCGTCCACACCAATATGCCATAATATAATGACAATGCGATTTTAAAACTAGTGTTTTCTTTCGTACCGATAGCAAGTTCAGCAGGAAACTGCTAGATTGATTATTAGACCTTCGATCTGAATCCCTTAGTTTTCTAATGTTTTTTGTAGCTTATTATATTAACAAAAACGGCTTTAAGCAATATAGTATCCCATATTTACTTCAAAGTTTATTGTTCTTGAGATATTTGGCATCAAAGTTAAATAATTGTAGGCCAAAAAAACTGGTTTTCTGGGCATAACTTTTGTGTTAATTAGTTTAACATGAAAACACTAGACACGTTTTTAGAGACGTCAAAGAAGAACCCGAATATTTCGTTTTCGTATATGTTAGATCTTTCACGTCAATAGAGACACGAAAGAGGTGTTTTTTAGACAATGTTTTAAAAATCATACAAAATTAGGTATTCATTTCTTTAAAAATCCGGTAGATAAAAATGGAGATAAAAGATTGAAGAACCGTTATATAATTATAATTCTATCTGTAGTGCAAAAGTAGGAGATACGATTCAAAAGTTGTCAAAAATCGATGAACACCTCGGGTACCCCTTAAAGTTTTATGCAAAGTATTTAGGTTCTATTATATTTTTGGAAAAATAATAAAAATACTCTTTATCAAACGGGTGTCCCTAATTTACAGACAAATGTTTCATCGAGTGCATTATTTCGCCAAATTTTTATTTTATCGAACTTTTTTTTCTCTGAAACCGCTAACTCTTTAAGCATAGGTAAAACATGGGTGTCCCTTGTTTTGTCGACAAACATTTCATCGAATTTTATTTCATCGAAAACGTTTCAAGTAACGTGTAGTTCACGAATTATTGTTTGGTGTAATTTTATTTCATGACTAGATCATTCCAATTTTTATTAATTCATAGAATAACTGTTCAGGGAATATTATTTGGCAAATGACTTACTTTGTATGAATTTTAATTGGCAGAATAACAAAACAACGAATTTCATTGTTCGAAATTTTATTACAACATTACAAAAACAAACAACAACTGATTACAGGGTTAGGGTTAGATTAGGGCAGGCAGAAAAAGAGGGCAGTAAAAAAAACAAACAACCGTAACAATTGTATTGTAAGTAGGTTAGGATAGGGTTCACTTGTGTCCCTCAGAGCGGAAATAGGCACCCCGCGAAGCGGGGTGACGTGGACACGCCGGCGGTTAGGTTAAGTTTTCGTTAGGTTACAATAATTGCCATAGATTGTATGCCAACTATTTTAATTTTTAAATAATAATCCTTGTAATAATTTGTATGTTAGTTAAAAATACCTGTAACAATAAATCACAAAACGTTTTCTATGACATAATTCAACTATTTAATGAATCATCCGACAAGTAAAAATACACGATTTAAAATTACTTGTAATGACCATTCCACGAACAGAGGCTCTAGTATAAGTTTTACCGAAACAAAACGTTACGACCGCGTTCGCGTTTAGCTGTCAAATCCCATACAAATTGAGGGTAAAACGCAAACGCGATCGTAAATTTTTTTTTCGGTAAAACTTATACTAGAGCCTCTGAATCGTCGACGAAACGTTGACTTTGAAGTGAAATTCGACGAAGTGAGTGTCGACAATTTGATGTTTGCTTTATAACAATTCTGAACGGTTTACTGTTTCTAAAAAACACATTCACTCACCACTCACACACTCACTCACTACCTTTTTTGTAATACTAATTACAAACCTGTGTAGCTGTGTAATCATTCACCTCAACTCTCCTGACCTATATCTTACTTCACCTATATCTTACTTTATGTGTTTACTTCCATTCCAAACTTAAAAAGAGGAAGAGTTTGTAAGGGTTGCAAGATTGGACCGGACCTTCGGAATAGCCATGCGTTATGTATAATAGGTGAAGCCGCACGTGTAGCTAATAGTTAATACTCTAAAGTGTATACGGGTCCTTTTTGTATCGGGGGCTGCGTTAGCAACTGGTACAATCACGCAGATTTATATTAAGTCTTTAACAAGTACCTCTGTAGCCTAGTTGGTAGTGACCCTGCCTACGAAGCTGGAGGTCCCGGGTTCGAATCCCGGTAAGGGCATTTATTTGTGTGATGAGCATGAATACATGTTCCTGAGTCATGGATGTTTCCTATGTATTTAAGTATTTTTTTATTTATATAAGTATGTATATCGTCGTCTAGTACCCATAGTACAAGCTTTGCTTAGTTTGGGGCTAGGTCGATCTGTGTAAGATTTTCCCCAATTTTTTATTTTTTTATTGTACCTTAACTTACGACATATATGCGTCAGACCGCCGTAGTCGCTTTCCGCTACATACGAGGAAAACCACGGGATCGGCTACGAGCGTAGCGCGTAGCGATTCTGGGCAATGAATGTGTTAACCCGGTTGGACCAATGATCTTTTTCGGAATAAATAAAAATAAAATGAATAAAGATTTGCGGACAATCTTACAAACCTACACCCATACTAAGCAAATCGTGTACTATGAGTACTCTTCTCATCTTCATATTTAAGAGCTAAGCTCTTGTCAGTGTAGCTCAAAGTAGGCTCCATCCACTCCGATCCCAGGCAACCTCTTTGACACCTCGATACGACCAAACACTCTTTTTGAGTTGCTCTATGTACTACGTGTACTAGATGATGATAAACATACCTATATAGATAAATAAATACTTAAATACACAGAAAACATCACACAAATAATTGCGCTTACCGTACAATTCGAACCCGGGACCTCTCGCTTCATAGGGAAGGTCACTACCAACTAGGCTAAACTTCTCGTCAATGTGCTTGTGATTCTTCTGGAATCGCAAACGTCCGTAGGCTACGGTCTTAGTTTACTGTCACACCGTATGCTTGTTCGCCACCGTCATAGATAAAAAAGGTGTATGTGGAGTTTAAAATGTTTACAAATCACCATTCATTTCTATCATTAGTAGGTATAGTTTTCAAGTCTCTCTCAAGTATCTCTGTTTTAAACCACTTTGTAGTAATCTTAAGCTTTGTTATGGCATATACTTCTAGACTAGGCTAAAATGGTTGTCGAAAAAAAAAAAATTAAAAACCTTTGTCCGATGCCTAAGTCTAGACCGCATTATCTCAGTACTGCCACCTGATACTCTAATTCGATTAAGGTCTACCAGGGTTAGTGCGTCAATGGGGTAAATGCGTCTTTTGAAGATATCTTCGAAACGCAACATTATAGAATTATTACAACCTTCGATGTTCAAGGTACGGTTACCAAACATACAATTTAGAAGATTGTAATAGTTCTAAAATGTTCAGTTTGGAAGATATCATCAAGAGACGCAAATGCGTCAACCGGGGAAAATGCGTCTTTCAGGTAAATACCCCATAAACGCATTTGCCCCGGTTGACCTTACCCCTATAACGAAAGGTAAACTGCGCTGTGCTACCGGGCCTCAAAATAAATAGAGACAGATGGCTAGTGCTTGGATGTAAGTTGTGGTAGAAGTAACATTCGATGCAACCGGCCTTAGAAGGCTTACCATACCAACTAACTCATATTCCTCCTAGCGTTATTTATTCCTGGTTGTGCCCTAATCCCAAAATTTGCCATCGGCATTATTTTTACGAAAGCGACTGCCATCCTGACCTTCCAACCCGGAGTGAAAATTAGACCTTTTTGAGATCAGGAGAAATACGGTCCTCAAGATGTTTTACTTCACCGATAAGCTGACGGTGGACTTCCGTACATAAAAAAACATTGGTACGAGCCGGGATTCGAACTATCGACTGCCGCTTAACAGCCGCATGCCTGAACCAATGCTGTTGTCCACGTTAATCCCCTAGCCTGATCCCCCAGGGGAAAAAAACGGTTAGGTTGTTAGTTGAACTGCGACCCTACAGCGCGCGAGCCGAGCGAGCGAAGCGAGCGTGACGCGGTAGCGTCCGGCGAAGCGTCATAACCGAACATTATCATTTTTTCCTAGTTGAATATAAAATAATTGCCGCTAATTCCCCTGGGTGATCGGGGTCAGGTGATTAACGTGGATAACGTGGAACCAATAGGCTACCGAAGCTTACCAACTAACTGTTCTAACATAAATTAGAATCTTGTGAAGCTGAACCGTTGGTTTACGCGTTGAATTTTTAAACTGCAATCAACTGTATTCCACTTGAGCCGGATTCGACCGGACTGGAAATTTAAAGATTTATTCTTACATTTAACGCAAAATGTACATTTTAAATGCATAGCAGAATGTGTAGCATTGTCGTTGAAGCAGTCCAACTGGGGAATAACCTTCATCTTATAGAAATAGGTGGGTGGCGCAGGACTGGTCATTGTGGCACTCTTTGGGGAGGCCAATGTCCAGCAGTGGACGTCTTTCGGCTGCTGACAAAAAACCGCAGCCATAATGACATCACTACTTGCTTTTAACCCCCGACGTTAAAAGAGGGGTGTTATAAGTTTGACGTGTCTTTGTGTCTCTTTGTGGCATCGTACCTCCTAAACGAATTGACCAATTTTAATGCGGTTCTTATTTTCCGAAAGCAGACCTGATTGAGATGGTTCTTAGTTACGTGTCAACAAAATCGGTTCGGCCGGGTTTAGATATTGAACTTTGAGGTTTTCTTAGTAAATGCCAGCCTGAGCGACAAATACAACCCGATTTCAACTCAACCCGCGCCGAATAGACCAGGAAACTAATTTAACAACAAAAAGCAAATCAAAGTTGAACAACCTACGAGCGTAGCTGCTACGAAACCGTAGCAGCTACGGAAGCGCTACGACGGACGATTTATTTTAATTTGTGTATTCTATTCCAAGTGCTCACCGTTTCGCACAAAAAGTCGTAACTAACTACAAATCGTCTAGCACTTACGACGTTTTGAAAAGACGAATTAGATGACTATCTCGTAGACTTACGACTAGGAGTCGCGAGTTCAAACTTGGCTACAGTTGAATGAATATGTCTTGTGCAATTTATCAACAGTACAATAGTGGTTTCATGAAAAGATACGGTTCGTAGTTTAATTTAATGCAATATTATGGAAATACGATGAAATATACGGGATCTTGTTTGTAACGTTTTATGAAACTCACTGTAAGGGTATAAAGGAGGCATTGGGTAATATATTTTTAATAGTAATAATACATAACTTTATTTCGGACCATTTTTTTGTTTCTTCATCCATATATTGTTAGTATATCTTAACCTAGGTATATTAGTATACAACCTCTAAATACAGTCTTTATGTTATATCTAAATTTCGCGACTGCCTTGATATACATAATATGAATTTAGGGTCTGCAAAGTCCATAATGTGACGACATGGCCTACGGCGACTACTTACCACCGTCCGTATGCTTGTTTGTCACCAAAACACTATAAAAAGACAATATTTTAATTCTATTGGTGTACCGTTTTACTGCGTCGGTTTCTGTGGTTCCTCTGTTTATGTGATAGACCGCAATCTGCTCGTTTCACACCTCTCGATCTACCGCAGTAAACAACTCTGCACATTCGCTGCCAAAAACTGGCCTAGTAGGCGCCCTACGCCGTAAGCGGTTTCCGCTACTCTCTTCTTTTTCTTTCTTTCTTTCTTTACTTAGCACATTCACTGCCAGGAAACCGCCTAGGGGGTTCTTTACCTGTAGGTGCTTTCCACTCCTTAAGGGGAAAACCGCCGAAACGGCAGGCGTAGCGCGTAGTGATTCTTGGCAGTAAATGTGTTAAATGGTTCATATTTTATATTACTTATTTATTCTAGCAATTAAGAATGCAGGAGGCAAATGGGTCCATGTTACAAATATCGTTTATGCTCTTGGACAATTAAAAAAAACATTGTTTTTGTAAACTTTTTAATTCCATTATCTTTTTTTTATATTTTACAATTTACACTTCACTAAACATATTTCACAGAACCATTACAGAAATAAAAGTATAACTAAAACTACATATTAAACATATTTACAAATTGCCTATAATAAAGTCCCCCAGATCCCGTAGCATGGACCTTATCACACGATAAGTGACAGGATAGAGCGTCCGTCACTGGCTGACACCGTTCGATAGAACGAGACGACGCTCCTTTCTTATCACTTATCGCGTGATAAGGCCGACCATGATACGGGGTCTGGTCGGCGCTCTGCGTGCTGCGGTGCTAGGGTGCTATAAGGCTGGCTACGTTTCCTCGCTGAATGGCGATGCCAATCTTTGACTGAGGAACAAGCCAGCCCTATAGTCAGCCGTGTGCCTGGTTAAGAGCCGTTTTATTAGCTCCCGGTATAATTTCTGGGCGTTCTGGACCCACTTACACTTAAGAGGAAACACAAGGGCCGTTTTTCCATAGAAACTTAGTCCCCTGTTTTCTCTCTGGATAATGGCAGTAGAGCAATATTTTTTTCCATAAATCTATGCCCACTATTGACACGTTCCTATGTTTTTCTTTTTTTTATTAATTTATTCTTAAAAGAGATATTAACCTTCAAAACCCTAAGACAAATGCCATATTTTCCATTTGTTATTCAAACATCCAAAAAACCATTTTGACTAGATTATTTAAAAAAAGAAAAACATAGGAACACGGCCAACGCCTTTCTTTGAATTTTAATAAAAAAAATATTGAAATAGGTCAAGTTCTGGAGAAGAAATCAGGGGACTACGAAACGTTGACCTTATGTACTTTTAATAGGTATTTTCGGTCCACGCTACAGTTGTCTCTATCGCGCTCTGCGGGGGGAGGCTTGAGGTTGGCGCGACAGCAATAAACTTTACAAATACCTATTTCTCAATTAGTATCTCCCCTTAGTGTTTGCTCTTAATTGCAATAATTAGATGGTTTACTATCCATATAGCAACACAACGTTATGAATTTAAACATGAGGAAACTACCCTACCCCTATATAACGAAAAGACTTTCCGAATGAACATAGGCTATATTTATAATCTCGCGGTTAGTTCCCGTTCATAAATAGGCGGAGCTGCGCGTGCAGCTAGTGAGCAATAAAGTCATTAGGCCCGTATGCACTAGTTTCCTTACTATTTGCTCGCGTTCCGTAATGAACCAGCGACGCCAACTACATCTATAAAGTGCAAACTTCGCGATACGAGCACATTTGGCACGGTCTTATCGTGTTTGCTGTTTGCAACGCATCGCAAGATGCCGAATACGTGCACTTGAGTTAGGGAACGAAATGATATTTAGCATGAACATTACTTTTCATCATATCAGCCGAAAGACGTGCACTGCTGGACATAGCCTCCACCAAAGAAAGCCACAATGACCGGTCCTGCGCCACCCGTATCCAGCTCCCGCGTCCGTCACTGGCTGACACCGTTCGATAGAACGAGACGACGCTCCTATCTTGTCACTTATCGTGTGATAAGGCCGACCATGATACGGGGTCAGGTGATCGGTCCACCTCCGCAGTGGGCGGGGCTCATTGCATGTAGAACCGATGGCCGTTGGGCCCAAAGGTTCGTGAGTGGCGACCACGTACCGAAAGGTGGACTGAAATTACTTTTGGTGTCACCAAATTCATTGATCACACAAAAAAACGAATTCATCGTCATATAAGTATTACCTATTGATATTTTACTAAACTTCGGAGCATTATTGGCCTATCTTTCATGGCTTATCATGGTTACCATTTCATCGCTTGTCGTTGTGGATAAGACACTCTCGCACTCGCATACTTGCCGGAACGTGACGGATGTCTTATGGACAACGATAAGTGATAAACAGAGCCCGTAATTTTCATGCCGATGACATCAATCTGCATATAGGATGAACCCAAATAGTTTTATTGTAATTATTAATCATTAGTCGTCAATCATTTTAATTATGTACAAATTACTTCAAAAGTAATCTATTCACACTTGGAACAATAAATAGGTAGCTAATTGATACGTGAAACGTAAATTAAAATATTTGTTTTTGTTTTTATACATACATTTTATTAAACGGTATTGTTACCACATTTCAATAATTACGTAGAAAACAGAATTCCTTTAAGTGTACCTATTAATTATTTCACGTGTGAATAGATTACTTTTGAAGTATTTGTACATGATTAAAATGATTGACGACTAATTATTAATAATTACAATAAAACTATTTGGGTTCATCCTATATGCAGTGTGACGTCAAATTGATATCATCGGCATGAAAATTACGGGCTCTGGTGATAAATACTAAATAGGCAAACATGTTCCACCCGTAGAAATCGGTTCACGTGATGAAGAATAAGGAATATACATGATTTTTTTTATTAATTATAAGTAATTATATAAACGGAAAAAAATATAACACTATCACAATATTATTAAATAAGCTAAAAATAAATAATTAAAACTACTATAATTTTCGGACGATCAAAACGCCACCATTTTGGCGCGCTCATTTGTGACGTCACTGTGCAGTGTGCACTAAGAACAAATTAACAACAAAGTGTTTGATTCACACTTTTAATAAATGTGAGTGATTAAAGTTTATAAGATCAACTTATTGTAATGGAACAGCACACAAAAGCTTATTATAAATATTGTATTGTCCCTATGTGTGAAAATAACATTACAAGTTAAAACTGCAAATATTTTCATACCCATGCCCAAAGGTGCAAATATAAGGATAAAGTGGTGTAAGGCGATGAGGAGAGATAATGTATCGTGCTTGAGTAGTTTATATTGTTGTGAAGATCATTTCGACGTGAGTATTAAATATGTAAGTACTTAAAATCTTTTATTATTCTATTAAAATTTAATATTCCTAATAGGTACTTACCTACATATCTTTGATTATATAATACTAGCTTCTGCCCGCGACTCCGTCCGCGTGGAACTCGTTTGTATCGTAGCTCCATACAAACTTTCAACCCCCCACGTTATCCCCTTGGGGGATGATTTCCAGGATAAAAACTATCGTATGTCCTTCCCCGGGACTCAAACTATCTCTGTACCAAATTTCATCCAAATCGGTTCAGCGGTTTAAGCGTGAAGAGGTAACAGACAGACAGACAGACACACTTTCGCATTTATAATATTACTAGCTTCTGCCCGCGACTCCGTCCGCGTGGAGCTCGTTTAATATTGCAGCTCCATACAAAACTTTCACACCCCCCCCCCATTTCACCCCCTTAGGGGATGATTTCGGGGGTAAAAACTATCCTATGTCCTTCCCTGGGACGGAAACTATCTCCATACCAAATTTCATCGCAATCGGTTCAGCGGTTTAAGCGTGAAGAGGTAACAGACAGACAGACAGACATACTTTCGCATTTATAATATTAGTATGGATAGTATATAGTATATATAGTATATAGTATATACTAGCTTCTGCCCGCGACTCCGTCCGCGTGGAACTCGTTTATATCGTAGCTCCAACAAACTTTCACCCCCCACTTCATCCCCTTGGGGGGTGATTTCCGGGATAAAATGTATTCTATGTCCTTCCCCAGGACTCAACCTATCTCTATACCAAATTTCTTCCAAATCGGTTCAGCTGTTTAAGCGTGAAGAGGTAACAGACAGACAGACAGACAGACAGACACACTTTCGCATTTATAATATTAGTATGGAGGTATGGATTAGTATGGATAGTATGGATGGAAGTAGGGATATAGTTATAGTATATAGTATAGTACAATAGTATATAGTATGGATAAATATGTACTAGTTTTTTATTCCACTTATTTAACAAAGACACCTATTTGAAGTAGTTTAAAAGTCTAGCTATTTGAATCGCTCTTCTTCTCGGTTCTAATTAGTAATTACTTAATTGACCAATCTCACGAGTATAAAAAAACAAGGAATATGAAAATTTATTGAATACTAGCTTCTGCCCGCGACTCCGTCCGCGTGGAAATCGTTTATATCGCAGCTCCATACAAACTTCAACCCCCCATTTCATTCTCTTAGGGGGTGATTTCCAGGATGAAAACTATCCTATGTCCTTCCCCGGGATTCAAACTATCTCCATACCAAATTTCATCGCAATCGGTTCAGCGGTTTAAGCGTGAAGAGGTAACAGACAGACAGACAGACAGACAGACAGACAGACAGACACACTTTCGTATTTATAATATTAGTATGGATCTGTAACTTATTTACCTTGTGCAGCTTTTACTCCTCTTAGTTCAGCGGACGTAAAGTCACAAATATTTGCGAAGTACGTATTTAGTCATCATGAACACATGAATTTTAAGCAGATTATCCGACTGTGCCTTGACAAAACCGCTTTCAGTCATTGTGGCGAGTCTTTTTTCAAAAGGAGTCACTGCTTTCAGTTAACATTTACCAAAAAACACTGATTATTTATCATAAACAGCGGCCAAACAATGCGAATAACTTTCAATAATCATACTAACGACCTGCACGGTGACGTCACGTTTCGCTCCGCCAATAGCGTTGCGTTTTGGAAATTTGCGAGGGAATTTGAAAAATAGTACTTTTATACAATTTATTTTATCAATAGAAACATGATAATTTGAAAAAATAATCATGTGTGTATATTTATTAAGCAATATAGATTACACGTGATTTTTTTTGTCCATTTCTAAATCACATGCATATTCCCTATTATCGATGAAAAAAAAACATGCTCGGTTGCATTGAAAGTTATTAGTAACAACACGTACAGATAGAGGGCGCTGTACCCATATTTGTTTGTATTTGGTTTTGACGGGTATCGTGTATGAAAGTTTGTACTTTGAACCCTCGATGCGAGAATCAGACTCGCTTGCACTGTGTTTTTAGGGTTCCGTAGTCAACAAGGAACCCTTATGGTTTCGCCATGTCCGTCCGTCTGTCTGTCCATCTGTCTGCCTGTCTTTCCGTCTTGGGCTTAGCTCAGTAACCATTACTACTAAAAAACTGTAATTCAACATTGGTATATAAATCAATCACGCCGACAGAACACTACAATAAAATCTTGAAAAAAAAATTTTTTTGGGGTACCTCCCCTACACCTAAAGCGGGATGCAATTTTTCTTCTCGTTAAACCCATAGTGTGGGATATCGTTGGATAGCTTGTTAAAAACTATTATGGGCTTCCTAAATCCATTTTTCAAATCAGTGATTCGTTTACGAGATATTGAGCTTCAAAGCCCTAATTTTTGTTCGAGTCATGTGTCCCCCCCCCCTGCTGGCTAAATGGCTACTACTGGGGATATGAAAAAAATCGTGGTAGTAGTACATATAATGAATTTAGAAGGAAAACTATCACGGACAAGTAGGCATAAGTAATTACCGAGTAATAGTCGACCAACTTAATGTGTACTTGGAAATACCAATTTTCGTACAAATTCGGCCGACGCAACCGCACCGCACGTCGATGTAACTAAGACAGACAGGCAACTACGGAACCCTACACTGCGCGTGGCCCGACACGCACTTGGGCGGTTTTTTTACATGGCACGGGACCTTCATTGACTTCTGCGCGGATGGCAAGAGTTGTTGCTGACTGTAATTAAATATTTTTCTCTGTACTCTTAATGGTTTGGTCATTATTACCAACACACAACGATGTAATTTATAATGTAATCTTATATTGTGAGTAAATGAATCTGAATCTGAATCTGAATCTGTACAGGGTGTCCTGTAAACCGAGTATAATAGGGCTGCAAAATATCTCTAAGAATATTTTTGGTTTCCTAAAAGCCTTCATTTTCGACATACTTAAGGGCCTTTTAATAATTCGATCAAACGATTCGAAATAACCGAGCGTTTCTGAAAAGTTTTCGTGCTTGCATTTCTGCAGGCGGTAAACAATTTGATTTAATTTAATTATTTTGGTAAATCTTACTTCAAGTTTGTAATTTCATTTTAATTCATAAGTATTTATTGCCACAAGCGAGTGGATATAAAAAAAGTACCATGTGCTTTACTTTTGATAGAATATTTGATCACATCAAAATTAAAAAAAAAGTAGCTTTTGCAATCAAACAGGTCAGATTTCTGATTGCAAAGGGGAGAAAATAAATCGATTTTTCAAAAATGCCAATAGTTCGAAAACTAAGGCATACGTAAAACTGAATATTCTGAGAGGTATTTAGCAGCCCTATCAGCTGTTCACGGATTATCCTTCTTCTACGGGACAAATAATTAATATCCCCTCTAGACCACTACAACATATTGACTATTTACTGAAGAGTCAGCATTTATGTACGAGTATGTAGTGGGCATTTTCCTCTTGTTTCGTTATTTGGTTTTCGTTTTATTTGTCCTATTTTAATTTGCGCTGCTGTTTTTTTGTTTTATTTGTGCTAGCAACAGAGGGACAAAAGAACATCACTCTGCCAGCTATCACAAAATACTCCAATATCAAACAAAAAATTATGACGGGCCGGCGCAACCGTTTGAATTTAGGAATACATGAACGCTTGAACTGTCATTTTATTATTATTTCAATTTGCAAGCTTTTATTTAATTTGCACTTTCAGGTACCTAGTGTACCTACCTATGTAAGAGTATGTATGTAAGTTATTTTTTAATTTTTATTTGTTCTCAGGAGATCCAACAGCTAATAAAACTTATTAATAACATGAATATTAACAACAGCCAATTACAGGATGGTAGTTGTTGTTCCAATAAAAAATGTAGGTCTTGATGATTGGATTTAATTGAATTATAAAAGAATGAGTACATAGGTTTGAAGATTAATCAGCTTTAAAAGGACGCAAGTAACGTGCTTGCGCGTCAGAGTTCTATGAGGTCTAGTCGCTGGCCGCTGTCCGCCGAGCGGTGGGGATCGGTTCCGATGAATCCCGAACATGCCCCCGGGCGTTGAAAGGGTTGTCTTTCAACTCTTCGACTTCAATAGCTGGCAACGGGCAGATACGATTGAAACCTCGGCGTATCACTCCTCTTGTGGTGTTAATATCTGCGACTCTGGCGATTCCGTCAGTTCCTGGATAGATTTCGGTGATGCGGCCCAATCGCCATTTCATTGGCGGAAGTCCTTCTTCCTTAATGAGTACTAGTGCTCCCCTTTGTAGTGTCTGACCTTTTGAAGTGCGCCATTTGGTGCGTTGTTGAAGTTCAGCGATGTATTCTTTGTGCCACCTGGCCCAAAAGTGTTGGCGCAGCTGTTCTAGTCTTTCAAAACGTGTGAGCCGGTTTTGGTTGATATCGACTAGCGTTGGCGTTGGCAAAGCTGTCATCGGTCGTCCTACCAAGAAGTGCCCTGGGGAAAGTGCTTTCATGTCATGTGGGTCAGTCGAGAGTGGTGTTAGGGGACGTGAGTTTAAGATAGCTTCTATTTGGACCAAAACAGTATAAAGATCCTCAAAAACCAAGTGAGCATTCCCTAACACGCGATGCAAATGGGATTTGATGCATTTAATGTTGGCTTCCCATAAGCCGGCCATGTGCGCGGCATATGCTGGTATGAACTTAAAATCAATGTGTTCATTTGACATTTCGGTAATCATTGAACTTGCGTTATCATTGAGGAACTTAAAAAGTTCGTTTCGTGCACCCACGAACTGGGTTCCGTTATCCGAGAACAATGTCGTAGGCTTAGAACGCCTAGCAATGAAGCGACGCAACGTTGCAAGGAAATAATCTTTACATAATGAGCTTACCTGCTCGAGGTGAACGCATTTAGTGGTGAAACAGATAAATATAACGATGTAGACCTTTTCTGTCCTGCTGCCACGACCTCTTTTATTGAGTGCTAATAAAGGTCCCGCGTAATCCATTCCTGTCGTCTGAAATGGGTACCCAGGATGAAGGCGCTGCTCAGGTAAGTTGCCCATCATCGGACGAGCTGTTTGTGCGTTTAGACGAAAGCAGCGTTGGCAGCTGTGTACAATTGATCGAGATAGGTTACGACCACCGATAGGCCAAAATTCTTCTCTAATTGAAGACAGAAGCAATTGAGGTCCCGAGTGCATTAAGCGCAAATGCTCGAAGCGAAATATTAGTTTAGTTAAAATATGTTTAGACATAAGGAGAAGTGGATGCTTCTTTTCGAACGTGAAGTTACCGTTTTTGATTCTACCTCCGACTCTAATGGAACCCTTGTGGTCAACAAAGGGGCTTAATGACAGCAATTTGTTTTTAGGAGGTAATGCCTTCCCTTTGATCAAAATATCATACTCTTCAAATGATTCCCTTTGCGACAATTTCACTAAATAATTGAGCGCCGATTGTTTTTCAGATAGAGAGAGAGGACCTTGAGTTTTAGTTTTGTTTTGGCAGTTAGCAATGAAACGTAGTACATATGCCATTGTATTTTTAATTCTACTGAGGTTTGAGAAACGTGAGAATGGAAACAACTCATTTTGATCAGTAGAGGCAGTTGCTACGTTCGTTCGCACTTCAGGTAGTTCTGATTGGCTTTGATCAAAGACTTTGTTAGGCCACAAGTGTTCATGTTCTAGCAAGAACTTTGGTCCATTGAACCAAAATTCCAGTTTATCACACTGAGCACAATTGATGCCCCTACTCAAAAGATCAGCAGGGTTGCTTGCCGTAGGAACATGTCGCCAGAACCATGACTTGGTAATTTCTTGGATGTCCGCTACCCTATTTTTGACGAATGGCTTTAACTTATTAGGTGGCGTTTTGAGCCAACCTAAAACGACAGACGAATCTGTCCAAAGAAAACAACTGTCGACACGTAAACGAGTGGTTTGCAGGACCTTTTCCAAGAGCCTAGCAGCAACTAGTGCTCCGCAAAGTTCAAGACGCGGGATCGTTACAGCCTTGATAGGTGCTACACGCGCTTTGGAACACAAGAGACGAACTCGTGAATTGCCACATGATTCGGACCTAACGTAGACACAGGCACCGTAAGCATCCTTAGAGGAATCACAAAATGCATGCATTTGTATGCTGATTGGATTCGCGCACACAACGTGTCGTGGTATTTTGAGCGTTTGCAAGTCACTTAAATTGGTAACGAATTTGAGCCATGATTTGACAATGTCTGAGGGCAGCGGACTGTCCCAATCCAGTTTGTGCAACCAAAGTTTTTGCAAAATGATTTTCCCGACAATAACGAAAATGCTGAGTAGACCGAGTGGATCAAAGATTTGGGAAATGGTGGATAAGATCGCTCTCTTTGTGAGATCTGGATTGGGATCAGTCTTAATGTCAAATTGTAGCACATCGTCTGACGGCGACCATTTCAGGCCCAAAGTCTTGGACTGTTCGTGCTCACTTAAATCAACGATTGCCGAACTAATGAAGCTATTCGAACCATCGCTGCAAGTTGGTAAATTTGATCGAAATTTTCTTAAATTAAAGCAACCCGATG
Source organism: Epinotia ramella (assembly GCA_947578815.1). Classification (NCBI taxonomy): domain Eukaryota; kingdom Metazoa; phylum Arthropoda; class Insecta; order Lepidoptera; family Tortricidae; genus Epinotia; species Epinotia ramella. The sequence continues at coordinate 21,473,566 of OX388219.1, forward strand.
AAAGTTCTTTAGAAATCAGACCACGAAGTTCCAATAGACTCTCAGCTGTTTCTTGCCCCGTCAATAAATCGTCAACATAACAATCGTCACTAATGGCCTTGCGCACCGCTTCGTTGTCACATTCGTCCGCGATTTGCTTAAGGCACCGAACGGACAAGAACGGCGCCGAGGCTGTGCCATATGTAACAGTTTTCAATGTGTAGGTCTGAAGGGGCTTTGAGGGGTCGTCTCGCCAAATTATTTGTTGAAGATGACGTTGATTTTCATGAATGAGCACCTGTCTGTACATCTTTTCGATGTCACCTGCCATCACAAATCGATGTTGCCGAAATCGCAAGAGGATGGAGAACAAGTCGCTTTGTATCGTCGGCCCTACCATCTGAAGGTCGTTCAAGGACAGGCCGGAGCTAGTAGGAGCGCTTCCATTAAACACGACTCTTAACTTAGTCGTGGTACTATCACGCAACACAAAATGATGCGGCAAAAAATATGAATTTTCATGAGGGTTGTTTATGTCACTTAAAGCCATGTGACCTAATGACAAATATTCATTCATGAAATCAACGTACATTTCCTTTATTGCAGGCCGATTCGTCAACCGCCGTTCTAATGCTAGAAAACACGACTTTGCGCGTTCGAATGAAAGGCCAAGTTCAGTCTCATCGTTTTTTAAAGGAATTCCTACTGAGAATCTACCGTCTTCTTTACGTGACATGTTTTGTTTAAAGTGTTGTTCGCACAACTCTTCCTCGGTAGTATACGCATTCTCCTTAATGGTTGGAACCTCCTCAATTTCCCAGAACTTGGCTAATTGATCTTGAATTTCATGAAATTTTGTGAAATTGCATGAAATCTTGTTTGAAGTTGGCCGCCCGGTGCGCCCGGAGACTATGTATCCGAATTTAGTTTCTTGCAGCACTGGACTATCTTTGCCTAATGATATTTTGTTTGCGCATATTAGGTCCCAAAATATGTCTGCGCCAAGTAGTATGTCGTAACTTGACGGATTAAAGTATTCTGGGTCTGCAAGCTTAATGCCAGTTGGAATATTTAATGTGCTCACATTAAAGACTTCATTATGAGTTGAAGTTATGTCTGGCAACACTAAAAACGTAATGTCTGTATTGAATGAATTGATTCTGGACTGTATTATAGCATTGCATCGTTTGTTCACTGTCGAAACCTGGTTATTAATGCCTGCGACTTTGGATGTTGTATTCTGGTGTGGTAGACCTAATGTTTCAAGAAGCGATTCTGTCATGAAGGAGGCCTGACTGCCCGAGTCTAGAATGGCCCTAACTTCATGAGGTCTGTTATGTACGTCCAAAATTCGGACTAATGCTGTAGCAAGCAGAATCTGACATGATTGTTTGTTTGTCGCTGACATGTTCCTGATAATGTCATGCGCGGAACTTGAGGCAGGCTGGACTGCCGCAGGCGCAGCGGACACGAGCAGAGCCGATGTGCTCGGTGCTGCCGTGTTCGTTGTCGCACTGCTATAGTTACAGTCCCTATGCAACAAAGTGTTGTGTTTGGTGCCGCATTGCCGGCATGGACCCAGTCTACAAACGCGCAAATAATGACCTGCTCTGAGACAATTGCTGCATAATTTCATTTGCCCTACGAATTGTTCCCTAGCATCAATGCTCATTTGTGCGAATTGATGGCATAAGTATAGTGGATGCTCAGCCTTACAAAGAGGACATTTGTATTTCTTGTAAGCAGGCTGCACGACTGTAGCCAAGCCACGAACATGTCTATAAGCAGGCTTCGACAATGACTCATTTTTGTTGTTTGTGTTATTACTTAGTTCGATAGTCTCTAACACATCTGCCCTATTTTTAAGGAATTTTGTGAATATTTGTAATGTAAGTTTTTGGTGTGTAACCTTGTGCTCCTCCCATTCACGAAGTGTGCGAGCATCCAATTTTGAGGATACAATGTATATAATTAAGGTATCCCAACTCTCTACTGGTTCGCCTAGAATTTGTAACGCACGTATATTTTTGTTGCATGAATCTAAAACTTTACGTATAGATGAAGCGGATTCCTTTTTTATCGCCTCTTCATCAAAAATTGCCTTAACATGATTTTGAACTAATAACCTTGTATTGTTAAACCGATCGCATAAAGACTGCCACGCTAAAGTATAGTTGGACGCAGAAAACTCTAAAGCGCGAATGATTTGAGCAGCGCCCCCTTCCAGGGAAGCCCGTAAATAATGGAACTTTTGTATGTCTCCTATGTTTTTGTTTGAATGGATAAGAGACGTGAAAACATCACGGAATTCAAGCCAGCCCTCGTAGTCACCACTGTATTTAGGTATTTGGATAGTAGGTAACTTAACACTGGTAACAGTCGTAGCGAATTTAGGTGCCTGTTTCACCGACACAATGTCGTCATTCTCGCTGGCCGAAGAGTAGTACGTTTCAGAAGCATTATGAGTACGTTTACTTGACCTCTTAGTACTTCTGTATGCATTACATACCTCTTGGGCCCTAGCCAGTGTAGCAAAATATTTAGATTCAAATTCTGACCTTTGTGTCGCATGTACCTGGGCGTCGTCTTCCGAGACGACCAAACACTCGATGCTAGTCTGAACTTCCTCGAACTCCGTAAACATCGCTTCAATGTTAGTCATACGTAGCTTTAATTCCAAAATGTCAATTTCACTGCAACATACAACATCTCTAAAAGTATCTACGTACGTTTGAAATTTGGTCAAACGACCTTTGTAAGTTCCCCGTTTTTTCACAAGATCGTCCATGATATGTACAAACAGTTAAATATTCAATAAAATGTTTTTAGAACAATGACAATAAATATTAGCAATTATTTACTACCGCTACTATTTATAGTAGTAAGTAAATACTTCAATTATATTTATAATACCAATAAATACGGAATTAGAATAGCTATTTCTCGTATAAACAATGATATTCTATTTGTCTTAATTCGCACCAGTCGAATTAAACAAACCAATACATATAATACAATTTAATAATTAAAAGGATCGTACCCATTTGCATTTCAATATTTACGATTGAAAGAAAAGGCGAAATCAAGACAAAACACGATAATAATGTAAGAATTATTCCAGCATAAAGTGGTTCATTAATATATCGAAAAAAACGGGTATATATTAAACACGGCTAACACAGTAAAATAGGTACTCGCTGCCTTTTGTCTCCGTTATCACTATCGCTATGCAGCGCCCGGCTGCTTGCTACTTGTTGTTGATCATTAGATGCGTAATTATTATTTAAAGATTTTAACTTGAAATATTATAGAAATACGCTGATCCTTAATGCGGTTTATTGTTGGATTCGCTAAAGGGGGGTGTAAGCTGCACATTCATATGCAAAATGATTATAAAAAGGCAGTAGTTTGGGCACAAAGTCTTTAACAAAGTTAAAGGGCAAACATAATGGATCGGACTCACTCTGACCGCTCGCTCGCTTATAATTCTTGTTGTTTATTGCTTGTAGTCACTAGTTCACAATGTCAATTCACCGATTCTGGACTTCCATAAAGAGATCCTCTTCTTTAATGTGTTAATGCTGCTGCAGAAGATCCTGGTTAGGTCCCAAATCCTTAGGCATGACATCCGGTTCCGTAGGTCCAATTTTATGGTAGTTGTTGTTCCAATAAAAAATGTAGGTCTTGATGATTGGATTTAATTGAATTATAAAAGAATGAGTACATAGGTTTGAAGATTAATCAGCTTTAAAAGGACGCAAGTAACGTGCTTGCGCGTCAGAGTTCTATGAGGTCTAGTCGCTGGCCGCTGTCCGCCGAGCGGTGGGGATCGGTTCCGATGAATCCCGAACACAGGATCTCACGGATAGCGCCAAGTTAAAAAGTTGGGGGGTGTTGAAGGGGGGGAGGGGGAGTTTCCAAATTAAAATTATTCAAGTTTTCACTTCTACCGGCACTCCCGGAGTGCAACCCCGTCTTTTTTTTACATCGTAATAATGAACGTTTTTACCATTGTAGCTAATTATATAAGGTTTTGTTATACTAATACTTTGTTGATTCAGCAAAATAACAAAACATTGCATTGCAAATGCAATGTTTAGGAGGATGTATGTGTGTTTATAGCTTTATTGTACAAAAAACAGGTTAAAATTTGAACTTGATATATAAGATTAAAGTAGAGTACAAAACCGAAGGTGACCAGAAGGCTGGCTCCTACCTAGCCCAACGTATTAGCATTGCTATACAACGTGGCAATGCCGCCAGCCTCCTGGGCACCCTACCGCCTGGCGCCGATCTGGGCCAAGTTTTTTATTTATAATCTTTTTATTGTTTTTCTTTATTGCCTAAGTTTATATTTTCTTGTTGTTGAAAATAAATAAATGTATAAGACCAGGAACTAAATGGGTAAGTGGGGTTGCTATTCGGCACTAGGTGGCGTCTTTATCAATGATTTCAAATAATTTTCACCAATATTTTTATAATGTTGCCTTAGTGTACAATCGCCCTCGAGCAGGGAAATTGCGTATTTTTGCGAAACGAAAGCTATTAAGTTCTATGAGAAATGCCAGTGAAAGTAAATCGAAAATGAAGGCCAACTCACCCCTGCTTGCCCGGCGAACAGATGAGTCGGTACCGACAGTCCACACTTCCACAGTCCTGAGCTGATGAAGCACTGGTTGATGCGAGGGTTTTGTGTCGTATTTCACCACGTTTTCAATATTTTTGGGTCGCGACGAATGGGCTTGCGCGTGGAGCCGCGAGCAGCCATCAAAACAATATACCCTCAACTGGCTTTTACAAATGTCAAAAAAAACTAGAAAACTACCCTACTTAACTGTCGCTAATGAACGCGTTCCCTTTTACGGTATATGGTAATAACATGCATTAAAATAAACTAAGCTAAGTGATGATGTCCGGAACCAACACTTAGTAAAACACAAAACTGTATACATATTAAAGACTAATTTAAAATGATTGTCACGTATCCCCTAAACGTGTTTTTATCGTTGTCATAACTTTATTAATGTAAATGAACAATTACCTTTTAGTTCCGCTACTCGTGTATAAACCGAACTATATAATGATCTCTTCCAGCTACCCTAAGAGCAATATGTCTCTCATCGTATTGAATTGTTGATCTTTCGATACATATCAAAGCAGAGCGTATTGCAAAGGTTGAGGTCCGCGTATAAGGAATTTTTTCGTTGTACATTTTGAGAACCTTTAAACTTAGAAATCGCGAAATGTTTGGTTGATGTAACTGGTGACCGAAGAGCTAGCGCAACGCATTGCAGCATTGCAATTCAGCGAGAAAATGCCGCCAGCATCCTCGGTACAACGACTCGAGGGCCTCGTTAAGGTTTAACCTGCTCTTAAGTTAACTTAGTTAATGTGAATTATCGCAGAAATAACTAGACTTAGGTGAGGTGATTAGAGATTGTAATTCACCGCAACAAAAATTTTTTTTTTTTTTTTTTATGATATAGGAGGCAAGCGAGCAGACGGATCACCTGATGGTAAGCGATTACCGCCGCCCATGGACACTTGCAACACCAGAGGTCACACACAACAACAAGTCAACATAAAGTCGGAAATGTGCATGTGACACCCCTGGAATTGCAAGCGTTCATAGGCTACCGTGACCACTTACCATCAGGCGAGCCGTACGTTTGTTCGCCACTGACGTGGTATAAAAAAGCAGGTCAGTTTTAGGCGACGTAACTATTGGTTTGACATTTACATTAATAATAACAATACTGCTTAGGTATAGGTACATAAGTACTTGAGATTATTTGAGTTGGCATAATTGCATCAAAGTAGTCCATTCGAAAAGCAACTCTAGCGCCCAGGGTAGAACATTCCAATTGCAATGACAGTTTTATAAAAAGTCGGCCATATGCGTATGTGGTATTGAGTTCCTGAGGGGTAATCACGTATCGGTTCAAACGCGCGTAAGGACAATGCAACTGTCAATTTTCCATATAAAAGGTGACATTTAGATCTACCCGACACGCGTACAATGCGTTACGTGATCGACCTGCAGCACAAATATTGTATACATGTACAACATTTCTGTATTCAGTAATATACAGATTTTTTTATAAAACAAATCTAACCCCTAGCCCAACGTAAGCGTATTGGATTATATACCATACTATATTCAAAATTTTCGAATTTGAAATGGGTACAGAAAAAAAAATTGGAAAATGATGTTTGGCAAATAAGTAATTGGTAGAAAAAATTATTCGAGCATGTGATAGGTCCCTTTGTTATATACATGCTACAGTTACATTGCAGGAGAAGTAAATATAAGGCTGGTAATAAAAACAGGAAACAGGAAATATAATACAAGAGATACTTCCATTATTGGTTCTCCGTTGGTGACATTCGATATAAATCAAGCATTGAAGCAATAAAATTGGGAGTCCCGATCCATTTTACGAGTGTTTGAACGAGTTTACATGGGGCATCAAATAATTTCTTAGGGTGATTCCACACCGCTCTGAATTCATTTAAGGGGCCTTAGGGAACGCGCTTTTGATAAATTGACATTTATGTACCTACTAATATTATGAATGCGAAAGTTTGGATGTTTGTCACGCTTAAACGGTTACACTGATTTAGATGAAATTTTGCGGGAAGATAGTTTATAGCCTGTATTACAATATAGAATATTTTTTATTCCGGGTCCACGCAGACAAAGTCTCGAGTGGTAGCTAGTATCATTAAAAAAAAAATCCGCCTAAGACAAGATTCAAACTGCCTACATGTATGTTTAATTATTTTTTTTGCATTTTTTCTGTGTATCAAATAGTTTGAATTTGATCGTGGTAATTTTCACGTTTAATGTATACGTAACAAAAAATATTAACTTTAAGCAAAAAAAAAAAACTTACTGTATAAGCCAAATTAAATTACCTTCATAAAAATACAAAAATTAAGTGGGCTTAGATTTAGATTAAGATTTTTAAATTTATTTATTTCGAGTAAAAAAATACAATATAGATTCGCATACAATGTCAAAATTATAAGAATCCTTATCACGATCGTCAATAATAAGAAATAAAAATTAAATAATATTCAAAATGTCAATACAGAAAGTGGAAATAGTATCTCCGATTACGGATTGTCATTTAACAACTAGTGGATAATTAATTTTAAACAGAAATAAACAATGTCAATTTACGTATTACGATTTCACAGTAGAAATGCAATATAAATATTGCACAAGAAATAGTATTAGATTAGGTATCAATAAATCAAATAGTTATACTTAAAACATTATTTCCATGAACTCGTGAACAGAGTACAGAGGGGTATCCAACAAAAGATTTCTCAGTCTACGCCCAAATGTTTCGTCACAAGGTTCGTTTCTTATATCGGCGGGTAGGTACTCGAAATAAGTAGGCCCAATAACCCGGGGATTTTTCTTTGGAAGCGCCATGCGACGAAGAACTGTCAGTAGGCGCCCAGTTTATAGCTTATACTACTTAATGGTACTAAAGAGTCCTCACTCAGCTTATAATCAGCAATGTAATCTTTGACGATGCAAAAGTAATTGTGAAATCCTACTTGAATAAATGATTTTTATTTTATCTTATCTTAATCCCGTGACACTCCTCGCTCCGTAGCGACCACGCGAAAGGCATGACGCCAATTTTTAGTAACGCCATTTAGATTTGTTGTGTTCACAGCAAGAAAACAATATGACTACTAATACTGACGACCTCTGTAGCCTAGTTGGTAGTGATCCTGCCTACAAAACCGGAGGTCCCGGGTTCAAATCTCGGTAAGCGCATTTATTTGTGCGACGAGCACGAACATTTGTTCCTGAGTCATGGATGTTTGCTATGTATTTTATCTTTATAATAGTATGTTTATAGTCATCTAGTACCCATAGCACAGTCAGTATCAGAAGTAGCTAAGCAAAATCCCACGCTCAAAATTACATACACATCAGGTCCTTATTCCCTTGACATTAGAGATCGTGTGTAGATCATTTTGAGCACTAGGACCGCTTAGCGACATCTGCTGCTGACTGTTACAAGCTTTGCTTAATTTGGGACTAGGCCGATTTGTGTAAGATTGTCCCTAAATATTTATTTTGTGATATGAAGAATCCAGTATGCAAGGTCCTTTACAGTATGATGTGAAGAGCTCACCGAGGCGGAATTATTTTTATCTTCCTTTGAGTCACTGCGCTGTAACACACATAATTTTGATAGTACTGTGGCCATCAGTTCCGGAAACGCGGGACTTTATCAGGCGGGTCCCATTTTCGTTCGACTCGAGCACAGAGGAAATATTTCAAAAATATAATTGGACTCTGGTTTGTATTTCTCGCGAGCACTCGTTTTGAAAGAGACTTTACACGCATGACAGAATTTTGATAATATTGTTATTCAATATATTAAATGATAGTACTTGTTACAAGTCTAAATTAATTAGAATAGGTCGAAAAGGCCTCTTGTGATTGATTAAAACGCCTTCGTGTTGTCAGTAAAGTTTATACTTGAAGAATTAAAACATGATGAAGTGTTTTTCAGTCTATCTAGCATGATCGCGTTTACGACGGACATAAAACATTCGTCCTTCTCCCCTTAATTGCTGCTAGTAATAGACAAAAGCTATATGTCCGTCATAAAAGCACAACTACGAGTAGGTTGGGAGGTCCTGTTATTGAGGTTTGCAGTGTGGAGGTTTGTGTCATATCCCCAACCGCTAACTTAATTGCGCGGGGTGCAATTTTCATATGTCACTCAATTTGGATTAAATCTTAGTACGACAATATTATTTTACTATTCCGCTAAAGTACGTCTTGCACGTTCTTTGTAGCGATAGTGAGATGCGTATTTTTGAATGTAGTCATAAGAACTATGCTTTCCCATTTTTGACTAGGTATGTGATGTATAAATCAGATTTCACAAAATATTTCGCTCCGCATCCTTTGTTTGTAACAGGACAGAGTAAGTTGGTAAATAAAATGCTACCAGTGGCTTTGCGAGATGTAGAACTCCCGGCACGCTTTTTAAAAAATATATTCAAAAACCAATCTTTAAATAAAACTATGTATCTATCGAACATGCTCCCAAAACTTCACGAGAATCGGTTGAGAAATGCGATGTCAAAGAGAACAGCCGGACAGCCGGACAGTGGGACTGTGAAGAAGAATTTTGGCTTAAGCCGAAAGCGACAACTTCGGTCGCTACGCTCGCTCGTTTATTAATCCACATATCTTTGGTCTTTCGTAGTATCTATCATATCTCGTGCTTTTGTGCCGACACCGAAGGACTATTCTTTTAATCATGGTCACCCTGCTCTGTCTTTATCTAGAAGGCGTGCGTTGCTGGCACGGCGTTTATTTTATTATTCTACTTTGTCCGTCCAAAAAGACGTATATACATATAAGTCATATTAATATACGCCTTTGTGGATTGGAAAAGGTTTTCATCGCACTTTGGCGCTGGAAAATAGGTAAGATAGCAAGTTTTGCGACTGTGATATTAATAAAACGAAGTAATGGGGAAAATAAATAAAAATGATCGAATTTAAACTTGAAATGAATAAAATACTACTAATAAATCCACGGTTAAACTCACGTATTAAATGTATCAGGCGACATGTTTCGAACTCTTCGGGAGTTGATTAAAATGAGTTTAAAGTGGCCGTCAATAGAACTTGCTAACTATGTAAACAAACAATGTATTGAAATTGACATTTTAAATGTCAATTTCAATACATTTTAAATGTCAATTTCAATACATTGTTTGTTTACATAGTTAGCAAGTTCTATTGACGGCCACTATACGTCTCAATAGCTTTTCAATGTGTCACACGCATCAGTGATGAACCACATCAAGCCCCCCAGCGTTCTGACAGTTATAAATACAAGTGCGAGAGCGACAGATGTCTTATCCACAACGATACGTCAAATGCTGCAACTTTGCCAAATAGGTGCAACATTGGCTTTTTTTTTAAAGTCATTTTTCTATCTACCAAAGTAACATTTATTTCTTAGTTGCAATAATGGCAGCAAATGCTCTATTTTACTGGCAACCCGTTTTTGGGGCAAGGTTCGAGACTGGTTGGAAAATGGTTAGTGTTGCCGCAAAAACGGGTTGACAGTAAAATGGAGCTTGCAACTAGGAAATAAATGTTAGTTTGGGAGATAATTGAAGTTTTAAAAAAAGGCAATGTTGCACCTAGTTGGCAAAGTTGCAGCATTTTACATAAGTGATAAAATGGCACACACTGTAATATATTTTTTATAAACATAAGTAGTAGCTTTTCCCGCGACACCGTCCGCGTGAAATCCCGTATTAACATTCATCCCTTTAAGGGTTGATTTTTAAATAAAAAGTATTTTATGTTTTAATCTACGTTATACTCATACTCATATATATTTATTGCAAAACCATGGTTACATAAGGTGGTAGAAATCTTAAATGCTAAGTACATGGGTACCCTGTAAGGGCGTAGCAATTTCTTATTGCTAAAGTTAAAGTTAAACTATACATTTTATAGGCCTATACCTATACCTTTTACTTGAGTTTTGTTAGTATTTTTATTTTTATTTTCTTCTTGGGTAGTATCCTCAAAGAACTCTTGAAGGCTGTAGTAGCTCTTTTTTACTAAAAATTCTTTGAGTATATGCGTGAATTTGTTTTCGGAGGTTTCCTTCTTCAAAGTATCTGCAAGCATATTATATATCTTAACAGACATTATGTTCGGGCTTTTTTGATACATTTTTAATTTAGGGTTTGTTGTAATTGCCAGGTTATTTTTATACCTCGCAGCGTAGCGTCGTGGTTGTTCACCAACCTTTGTAAAGAAATGGGGGTATTTCCGAACAAATTTGCATATCTCAAATACATAGATCGATGTCAAGGTCAATATACCATGTTTTACGAAGTACGGCTTGCAACTCTCTGGGCTTTTGATATTAACAAGAATACGTATGCATTTTTTTTGGAGGATAAATAAATCTTCAACGTTTGTTGAATTACCCCAATGTATAATACCATATTTTAAACACGAGTACGCATATGCGTAATATGCATTGAGGGCTGTTTTTAGATCGGTGCATCTCTTTAGCTCTCTAAGAGCTCTCTAAGAGATAAAAATTGGGCGTAATGAGAATTATAAATTATCATTACGCCAAATTTTTATCTGAATCAGTCAAGCCGTTCTTGCGTGATTGAGTAACATTATTTTGTTTTACAATTATATTAATTTAATTAGGAAGTAGGTTCACTCGGATAACGTGTCAGAATTTGCGGGTAACTTATTGAAATCAAAATATAATTCAATTCATATGCTCTGAATTGCAGCAGCCTACGGCAGGACCAATTAATATGATTTCAACAAATTCCAACTTTAAATACACAACGTAATTAGGCCCCAATTAAAACATTAAATTCTCAACTAACTACCCGACTAGTTATTATATTACGTTGTCATACAAGTATCACTTTATGCTTAACCTCTAAATTAAATATTATTTAATTAACGTTATAGTAAACCTTTAAACAATGTAATTTAAATATTCTAGAAACCCCATATTTATTTAGACTTCGAAGTACAATTATTAATGTAAAGTGTGTAACTATATACTGAGGTGATAATCTCTGCATAATTCTTCTATTGTATTTGGTTCAAGTCTTGGTGTTAAATTGTATATGGTCGCAAAACACACATCCTGAAAAAAATACTTCAGAAAGGTCCGAAACATGTCGCCACTAGTGACAGTTAATACGTTTTACCATTACTAATAGTATAATTATTGCTTGTTTAATAGAAAATATTACTAAATTGCAGCCGCATGTACTCGTAGGTATATATATTTCCATTTGGTGACAAACGTTATTACATGTGAATGTAATAAGTGTAATAACGTTTGTCACCAAATATAAATATACTCACACAATTACCTGACTCAGAATTAAAGAAAAGTTTCTGATTTCAAATTACCAACCAGACTTATTAAAAGCTAAGTGGATGAAGGAGCGAAGGTTCCAATATCAGCTTATTAGTGCTAAGCCAAATAAACGAGTGGAGTCGGGTCATTTATCTTTTTTCTTTTAAGAAAATAAATAAATAAAAGAGATAGCTCTTATTTATTTATTTTCTGTTGTCTTTTTTACAATTGTTTAAATGTCTTATTGTTATTATAATGAATGGTAGGCATTTATTAATATTGACAACAAGTATAGAAAAAAGAAAGGATAGTTGTGTGTAGAGGGGGGGTTAGGTGACGATGTTAGGTAGAACTGCCCCGTCGTTGAGCCCGAAAAAATGTTTTACGGATCTGAATCTGTGCCGAGTCCCGCGAATACACAGATTCAGATCCGTACACACAACACATACTTGTGGCTCGGATTATGGATATTATAATTGTATTTTTTTTTATTGCAATGTTTGCGCTAGACGAGAGAATAGTAGACGTACGTATGTCGGAAAGCGGGTAAGTTGAAGTGGGACAGCGCTGGTCATGTCAGCCGCATGTCGAGTGAGCTTTGGGCCAAGATCGCAACTGATTGGCAGCCCAACAGCTCAAAACGGAGACGCGGCAGACCTGGTCGGCGACGGTGGGCCGAGCTAGACTCCTTTTTAAAGAATTGGCCAGAGACTGCTCAGGAACGCAAAGTCTGGAAACGGAGGGGGGAGGCCTTTGCCCAGCAGTGTATATAGCAGCAGCAGCAGTGCAATAGTAATTATGTATGCGCTACCCGCCGTGGGTTCACCAATGATTCCAACGGAAGACCAGCGTTGGTAATCGCCAGGACCATGCAGAAATGGGACCATTTTGTGATGTGTTTTATTAATATTTTTATTCAAAGTTTCTCGTTTTGCGTGTGCAATGTTTTTCTTTATTTTTTTTTACTAGTCCCAAAGCGAATGTAAGCAATCGGTCTGCGATTTTCAATGAGAGTAACCCCTTGTGGTCACCAATTGGCGCCATTGGGGATTAAGGTCAATATTCATAGCTGTTTAAGTTATTACAGGCTTTCGTCTTATTTAAAAGCGAGGTTCTTGTTGGAGGAATAATTTCCAACTTATACACATATACATTCCGCCTCCTTTCTTATTATTTCTCTATACGATGAAGCGTTTATTTTTCTCTCTTCTTTTTTTTCTTTTTCCTTTTCCCTTCTATGTTTTCCTGTATTATTGTTTTTTTCCTGTATTGTCCAGTCATCGTGTAACATGTCCTATCATTTTTTCTCTCCTTTTCATCAATTCCAATCAGATTTCATTAGTTTTGTTTTCTGTCCGATCCTTTCTCTGTCTTTCACTGTCCCGTTGCGCCATGGTTCACGTTTCGCAGCCGTGGAGTGCTATGCTCCAGATGTACAGTTTAACCAGTTTCTTCCTAGTGCGACTCATTACGGGCGTAAAACAAAATTTACATTTAATATAATTCTTGAAAGAATAAATCAATTATTAAAAATAATAATACTTATAATTATTACCTCAGATTATGCATCTTTCTTAGATTCGATTTTAAAGCACAGTCATTAAATGACCCGTAATATATTTGCCATAATTAATTTCAGGAATAGCATAACATTTCGAAGATCCCACGCTACACTAGCGCCTCTAGCGGAGAATTTTAAGTATTGGCACTAAAAGACGATTGCGATAGTGAACGAATGAGCGAGCGAAGCGAACGAAGTTCTACGCTTCATCTTGGGCCGAAAATCGTTTGTCTGTGTCTGGTGTTTATCCCACTGTTCTCCTCTACATGTCGCATTTTCTCAACCGATTTTCGTGAAATTTTGTGAGCAAGTTCGTTAATTAAATCGATGTTTTTATTTGACTCATGTTTACAAAATCAAAATAAAAAAAAGACAGACTCGCGAGTTATACAGCTCACAGCGCCAGTAATATAATTAAGATTTTAGAATCATTAATATTAATAATGTAAGGACTAAAGCTACGCAAGTTTAAATTCTTGAAAACCTAAATAGGTTTCCACAAACTATCAAGAATATTAACAAAGCTAAAAGCTTCTATTAAATTAAATAAATTAAGTAATTGCTTACCAAACGCTAGCCAACGTTTAAATAAGTCTTACACCCTTAACAACTACAAAGTAATTTGTGGACAAATTAACAATTAGACTTAGTTATTATTTTAAATGTTGGCGTTAAAGCTGTAATGTCAAAGAACGTTAATTTAAGTGAATTGCTTGTTTACTTCGTCCCTCGTTAGGCTTTCAAGTAAAAATAGCACTTAATTATGATGTTTTTTTTTACTGGAACGTGATGTGAGCATTAAAATGGGCCTGTGCTTGTTATAATTAATGTTCATAAGCTTTGAGAGATTACTTAAAATTAGAAAACAGTTCAAGCCCCGAGTTCAGTTATAATCAGGGATCGGGTAATCGGATAGATAAATGCCTAAAATATCAACTTTTCACCAATAGGGATGCGGACTAAGATTGTTTTATGATGTCATTCGAACCAGTTTTTGGAGAGGAACAAATGTTTGTATGGGAGCAACTACAATTAAAGAACAAAATACCCAAACATTTGAGACAAAGCTTGACGTCGCTGGCGGCAGCGCAAAACGCTTCATACTGATAGACACCCACGTATGACGTCACTTGTACAAAGTAGGTATATCGTTGTATGGAAAATCCAGTAAATTGTGGTTTCGGTCGCGAAATACTGCGTTTAAGTACATAGTTGTTTTACAATTTTGTTTCTATAAAAGCGTAAGGATTCTATTGGCAGCTTTAAACTTACTCTCGGACAATAAAAAAAATGCATAATTTTTCTAAACTTTCAAGGTTCGTATCTTTTTATGATTTTAATTCCATATAATAATTTATAGTTTATTACAATTTGATGGTTTACTATCCATTTAGCATCACTACGTTATCAATTTGAACATAAGGCCTCATGCCTATTCCCGGAAAATGATTACGATTCTTCTTAAAAAAAAAGAGAAATACCTACTTGCTAGTTTGCATCATTATTTAATCGAGCGAGGGACCGAAGCGAAAGAAGTTCTATGCTTCAGCTTGGTCTGAAAATTGTTTGTCTGTGTCCGGTGTCTGTCTCGCTGTTCTAACCTACAGGTTGAATTTCTAAACCAATTCTCGTGAAATTGTGTGAGCAGGTTTGTTAATTAGGTAATAGTACATTACTATAGAGGCCGGGAAACGAAGGGTTGAAGGCCAAGTAGATAAGGTAACGGGCCATAAGTTCGTGCTAGTACGTCATTTCGTTAGTTTTGTTTCTGAGGCTTATAATAAGCAACTGAAATATTTTTTATTTAATTTATACATTTGTAAAAAAACTTTATCATTAAACCTTTCCAAAAAATCAAATTCAACAATTTTAACGACTAAACTAATAGCAACACAACGGTCGAAAACTGTCAGTCGGCCGAAAACAGCTGTACGGTGTGCGCGAACTGCTTGTTGACGTAAGGTGCTCGCTCCGACTTCTTAAGGGAATTGAAAGAGAAAGGGAAGTCCATTTGAAAAAAAACTTTTAACAGTGCTTTGTCTAGTTCCTTAACAATGGATTTAATAAGAAATAAGTGTATATTTTGGTATAGGTGTCCCTTAAAATTGCAATAAATGGACTCACGAACTAACGGTCATTATATTTTTCGTCTGGCTCCTATTTCGTGTTACTACCGAATCAAGGGCTTTCTTTATACATCCTTGTATCTTTTGTATTTAAATGATACTTAAGAAATTGTAAATGTTAATTTAAAAAACAGATATTGTATTTAATGACGTTTTCATTGACCTAAATTCGGTATATGTTTTATTCACTTGAATTCTCGTAAAACGAGGTTGAACGTGACCTAAATTTACAATTTGAAGGTGAATTCGCATATTTACGTGCAGCATAATTTTGTTTATTGCTCGATTCCTGTAATGTATTTTTATGTTTATTTATTACATATAGGATACTTAATGGTTATTGAACATAATTTAAAGGTGATCTACATTATTGATTGCGGGAATATCCAAGAAATAGTAACACGAAACAAGGGACTACTACTTTTAATACTTTTCCCCAAGTTCGTGACAGAGAAATCTATAGTGGTAGGACTGGTAGGCAAACACACAGATCAAATGTGTACCCTCGTCTGTTATTTGATATTCTTCTTGAAGAGGTAACATGTGCATTGATATAATGCAATAGTGTTGCCTGGGTAAATCCCGGGAACCTATTATTTTTGCGGGATTATTATTATTAAATGAAAGTTTACTTTGTACCCTATTAACAGTATAGAATTGCTCTTTCAAAAGTGTGTCGTGTGTCCCATACAACATTGTCTAGATTTTAATCTTAGGTTACCTAATCAATCGTAGAAATAGATAATCAATACATACTTATATCTAACTATACGTTTAAGGAATATTGACGAAAATGATTGAAGATATTTATTATTTTTAAGATTTGATATCCCGGGACTTGCTATTCCCGGGACTTTCTTTATTTTTAAGGGTTTTTTTTAAAGAAGCGAAAGGTATCTTTATACCCTATTAAACAGAATATCGTTTACAGATACCTACATGTCACGTCCAAAAGGTTTTGCCTAGATATTTATCTTACGTTAAACAGTTTTGGTTAATATACTCGTAGATAGGTAACCTATGTGAGACACATTTTTGAAAAGGTGACCCTGTACTAATGGATAAGTTATTTAACCTTACATTTCATAAAAAAAATCCTGGAAAAAGAAAAAATGTCCCGGGATTTTCAATACCGAGTTTTATCCAGACCCCCTATTGGATTTTTCCAATAATCATGTTAATTACCTCGTCAATAATCTTGTTCAATATCAAATAACAAATGAGGGTTCACAAACAAAACGTTTCTCTTACTACCTGGCACTCGAAAACTTTATGCCGAAACAGGGGCCAAGAACTCACAAACTTAGGAGCAGAGCCAAATTTTATCACGAAATGGGGTTCAAATACGAGGTCTACAAATAAATTATAAAAAAATAGTTATTGAAACTAAAACTATATAATTCTTGCATTACATAATAGGCAAGATATCAATGTTCATCACACAAAAAAATTCAAACCGATGTCATGTTCTGTATTGTCTTAAAAAAAATACTAATTCGTAAGAGGCTTAACATGCCGAAACAGTGGACGTTTACCTTATAGACGGCCAAGCGTAACGAGGCCGGATAGGGATACGCGGCCGGCAACCCCGTTTCTCGCCGAGACTTGTATAGTGCTTTTCTCAAACTAGCAATGAAATAAAAATAAAAAGTAGCTAGTCAATTTGTTTTATTCGTTGGTCAACACAACTAAATAATACGTTTCTGAAGTGCACCGCCTGCACCGCCGCCGCCGCGCCACCAAGCTGGCCCGCGCCCTCCGTCGCACCTCCCCCGTTTAAAAACAAAAGAAGGTTGCTTTACAGGCCTAGGTGTGTAAGGCTGTATGAAATTCCTTTACATAATATCATCTTCACTGATCGCACCGGGTACGTAGTATTTCTGAACCTAATTTGAAGTAAGTCACGTCAACATTTCATTGCAAGTTTGAGAAAATAGATTTTTCTTGTCGTGTCAGTTTTTCGAGATAAAATGAAAATGAAACTTATTTGCGTAAAAAGACTGGCTTGCGCTCACATTGTCACTAGTTTTATATTTATGATAAAAATGAAAATTGGACTTTGTCCGCATCACATGAGGTTAAAGTTATTTTGGAAATTTATATAAGACAAGAGTGACCATTCATTCAGTCGCTAACCGCTCTTGCAGATCGGGAATGAGTCTAGAATAAAGTTGCCAGGTTACATATTGAATTAACTATAAACTAGGCTATTCTGCCTGAACAGCTAATTTGACAGAATTCCTCATCCAATTTCCAAATTTCTATCACCAACCTAGGATTTATTTCATCCCGCGGCGTTACATGCGTTTGTAAGTGCCTTAGATGCGTAATAAATAAAAATATTTGGGGAAAATCTTACACAAATCCACCTAGTCCCATACTAAGCTCAATAAGTCTTATGTTATGGGTACTAGACAACGATATATATATAATAGATAGAAATACTTAAATACATAGAAAACATCCAAGAAAGACTAAGAAACAAATATTCATGCTTGTTCGGGCCGACCGTCTGCCCGCCCCCTTAAACTCCTCACGTGTGTACGCCTCTTTTGAGTCTGTGGTTTTGACAGTGACACTTCTTGTCAAGGCGGAGAAAAGAGAGATAACCTCGTGGTTGCGGACCCGAAATGGAACGAGTGTTTTTGGATAATTTGGAAACGCATTTTCCTTGTTTTGTGTAATATCGCTCGCTTTGAAGACACACGGGTGTCCGAGTGTTTTGTGTGGATATTTCGGTGACATCGGAAGAGTTGGTGATTTGACGCCGCGGATTGTTGGCGATACTGCCCCGGAACACAACGGCTGCTTCTTCAGCCCGGTGACCTTCTTGATTGAACTTGACTTGACCTGACAGTTGACTGAACCTTGACAGATACTAACCGGAGTTGAAGCGAACATCGCGCCTCCCGGAATCAGGTGAGTTGAGCACGTTTTGTAGCCAATCCACTGGCTTATATGACCCGCGAAACGCGTGGCAGTTCACTCCACTCGCACTAGGCGAGGAGTTGAACAATTATTGGTACCCAGAGCGTGGTTCCTCACAAAGAAAAAACGCGAATTTTGATAGTTTTTTTCCTTTTGGGTAAAAATTTTGAGGTTATTTGTTAAAACCAAATTTAGCTACAACTATTTAAAACCTCTATTTTGTGGCACTGCAAGTGTTTTGTACTGTAGATTTCACGAAATTATTGTACTTGCAGTGCAAATTAGTGAGATTACAACCTCCGGAAGGTGATTTTGAGTGTTTGGTACAATTTAATTTGGAAAATATTTGAAGGCAAATATAAGCCACATATTTGATTGATTGTAATTTGGAAAGCCTTTCATAGCTTGTTGTTTGGTAATAAGGCATTTGTTTTATTCAGTTTGCTATAAGCGGCCAAGTTTGCTAAGAATATAAGCTAAAATATAAGGCTACCACAAATATTAGTTGTAAGCTAGATTATTGTACAAGTGATGTAACTAGCCAATTATAGATTATAATTTGAGCTTCCACTGCGTTTTGAGAATCTATATTGGTTGTTATTGTAAGGCATTCCTGTAATTGAGTTGATATTTGGTTTTGATTCACTAGGGTGACCAAGAGATTGGAATTTCCACATTAATTAAATTAATTTTAATTTTCTCTGGTATTGTTGGAAATTAATTTAAAATGGGATCTACACCTAAGGCTAAGATCCAGTCTGCACTGCGTTGGTTTTCATCTGCAGCAGCTTTGGTTGACAGAAATGACCGGGAGGAGGCTTTGTTGACCCGGTACGAGGAGGTGTCAGACCGTCTTAAGGCTGTGGAGTTCCAGGTTGAACTCTACCTAGCGGAGCCCGGCCGGACGACCCCGGAGACCGAGCAGGTGGAGCGGGACTTTGAGCAATGTATGGATTTTGGGGACAGGATTGTCGAGAGGGCTTCTAAGATACTGCGGGTTCGGAATGGTGCGGCCCGGGACGTTCCGAAACACGCAGTTATCTATAACCCAGGGTTGGCAGCGCGCTTGCCAGCCATACAGATGCCGGTCTTCCGAGGAGACCTGGACGAGTGGACCAGCTTCATCGACCTCTTTGATAGCTTGGTGCATGCCCGGACGGACCTGCCAGCGGCGTTGAAGTTGGCGCAGCTGATGTCTGCTCTCGTCGGGGAGCCGCGCGACTTGATCGCGCATTTGTCGGTCACCGACGACAATTATGAAATCGCGCGCACGTTGCTGAGGGACCGATACCAGAACGTGCGGCGACTTGCGGATACTCTTATGACTAAGATCTGGAATATCCCTCGGATCGCTCAGGCTTCAGACATCCGGCTGAAAATGCTGAATCCTGTTTTGACAGCGACCAAAGGGTTAGAGAACCTTGGTTTGCCGGTGGACCAGTGGTCCTACATACTGTTGAATTTTTTGTTGAACCGGCTGCCGGCTGATGTACGGGCCAGGTTTGAGCACCGGTATGGTGGTGAAAGTGCTCAGCATCTGCCGACCTTCACCAATCTTATCGACCAATTGGAACTTGAGTGTCGACGGGCCGACACCTCGGATCTACCTCCACCCCCGAGGCCTCCTGGGGCCCAGCGGGCCCAGGGGAGAGTTGCACCTCAAAGGGGAGGGTGGGGCAAATCGGCCCCACAACCAGCGGGTCCTCACCAATATAATACCAGTGCATTGGACCCTGAAGTCTGCCTATGCTGCAAGAACCCTGGCCATCGGGTGCCAGCGTGTCCGAAGTTTCTTGCGCAGCGGGTTGTGGGACGCCGCAACATTGCTAAGCAGCGGCAATGGTGCTTTGTTTGCTTGGGCCCACATTTTGTGCGAGATTGTGCCCACCCGCGGGCGTGTAAGTCCTGTGGTGGGAAGCACCACCCCATTTTATGCATGAACCGCAGTGGGGATACACCTCCCCCCCCCCCTGCGCAGGGGTCATGCTCCCCTGTTCGGAGTCAGCAGCGGGCTGACCAGGGGCCCATGGCCTACCAGTGGGGACGTCGGGTAACACCCCCCTCCCCCCCCCCTCCAAAACTACGCGACTACTTCGCACGCACCCGTGCCCCAACGGGGGGTCCTTACGGGAGGGTGCCCGCAAACGCCTCCACCCCGGCAGGCGCCACGGATGTCGCCGCCGCTTGTGGAGCGACCCCGCTTGGCGTCGGGACCTCCGGTGTACGGCCGGAGTAGGACATACCAGGGGCCGCAGGCGGCACGCATGGCGCGACGGCAGTACCAGCCGGAGTGGGACCCGCTCGAGCGGTACGAGCGGCCCGCCCATGCGGAACAGGATGCAACGCGTTATCCCTGCTAGGGATACGCCGCCCACGCACCAGCAACCGCCACGCCCTTGGAGACCGTGTTATTGCCCACGGCTTCGGTTTGTGTTTGGGGCCCTGGCGGAGGATCAGCCTGCGTGCGCTCTCTCCTTGACACGGGAGCGCAAGGCTGCATGGTATCCAGTAGGTTGGTGCGACAGTTGGGCTTGGTTGTGAAACCCCACCCGGAAAGTATACGTGGGGTAGGCAATGTGACAGTGTCAAACCTGGTAGGGCAGACCTTACTCACCTTTGGACCGGGTCCCACTTCACGCGCGAGGATTAATGCTCCCGCGTTAGTATTGGATGAAGTGGTGGGGAGACTCCCCCAGGTGAAGCTGCCTCCAGAGGTTCGGAGTTTGACAGCTGGATTAGTTCTGGCGGATGCTGGATTTGACAGACCTGGTCCGATTGACGTGTTGCTGGGTGCAGACGTTCTTGGGCGGGTGCTGTTGAGCGGCAACCGTACCTTACAGCCTGGCGGACTGGTTACACTGGAAACGGTGTTTGGCTATGCTGTAATGGGTTTGGTTTTAGCGGCTCCACCGCCTCCTACTGAGGAGGGCTGTCTGGTTGGAACTGCTCTTTCAGAAGCCGTGCAACGGTTCTGGGAGATTGAGGAACCACCTACCGCGTCGCGTATGAGCCCCGAGCAGGAAGAGTGCGAACGGTTTTACCAAAATAATACTGGGCGCCTCTGCTCTGGTCGGTTCATAACACGACTTCCTCTGCTCATCCACCGACCTCCTCTTGGAGCGTCACGTGAGATGGCTGAGAAGCGGCTGGTTTCGATGGAACGCCGAATGAGAAGAGATGCGCTCTTCCGGCAGAAGTATGTGGACTTCATGAGGGAGTACGAGGGTTTGGGACACATGTCGGTGGCTCGGACGGACTGGAGTACAGTGGAGCACTGCTTCCTGCCGCACCACGCGGTCCTAAAATCCCCGGAGTCCAAGATTCGTGTGGTCTTTGATGGGTCCGCGTCCACCTCGACTGGGGTGTCATTGAACCAGTGTTTGCATGCAGGTCCTAAGCTGCACAAGGATATCACGGATATCCTCACAAATTTTAGGAAACATCAGGTGGTGTTCGTCGCCGACATCCGGATGATGTTTCGGCAGACAGTGATCCATCCTGATGATCGTCGGTATCAGCTGATCTTGTGGCGTGAGAGCCCTGATGAACCGATGTTGGTGTACGAGCTGAATACGAATACATACGGCTTGAAGAGCAGTCCGTACATTTCAATTCGAACTTTGTTAGAATTGGCGTCTCGAGAGAGACTGAGGTTCCCTCGAGCGTCCGCCATTTTGGAACGGGACTTATTTGTCGATGACGTGTGCACCGGGGCAAACAGTGTCGAAGAGGCTTTGGTTTTGCGGGATGAGCTGGTGGAACTCTTGCGGACGGGTGGATATGAATTGCGCAAATGGATGTCCAACTCACCGGCCGTGGTGGCCGGCCTCCCCGAGGATCACCAGCAGGATCCGCACCTGTTCGAAAATGTTGAGAGCCCGCACATGTTATCAGTCCTAGGCGTGCAATATCGACCAGTCCAAGATGTGTTCACCTATCGGGTGGAACTGGATTCCCCGAGGGTCTGGACGAAGCGGCTTGTGCTGTCCACGGTGGCCAGGACGTACGATCCGAATGGATGGATCGCGCCGGTCATCTTCACGGCGAAGGCATTTATGCAGCGCCTGTGGATGGTCCAACTGGGTTGGGATGATCCACTATCCGGAAATTTGTTGAGCGATTGGGAGGTTTTCTTCTCCACGCTCCCGGAGATAAATCAGGTCGAACTGCCGCGTAAGCTGTTGCCGGCAGGGAAATGCCGAGTAACCCTACACGGGTTTTGCGACGCCTCCGAGCGAGGGTATGCAGCTGCCGTTTACTTGCGGACGGTCAGCTCCGCCGGATCGGTCGATTTGCACTTGGTAATGGCGAAGAGCAAGGTGGCTCCCCTTCGCACGCGTTTGACAATCCCAAAAATGGAATTATCTGGAGCGGCTCTTCTTGTACGCCTACTGAACCACGTGGCCTCTACCTTGAAGGACACCGTGAACCTTGAGGAGAGTGTCTACGCATGGACTGATAGCCAAATTGTATTGTGTTGGCTGCAGTCGTCATTCCATACTTTGGAGGTCTTTGTGGCCAACCGGGTCTCGCAAATCCAGAATTCGGAGACTGCCTTGGTTTGGAGACACGTGCCAGGTGAACTGAACCCAGCGGACGTGGCGTCCAGGGGTTGCACGGCACCTGAGCTTGTTGCCCACTCACTGTGGTGGAGACCAGATTGGTTGTTGGAACCGGAGACACTCTGGCCTGCCAGTTGTGTGATTGGGACCCCATCCTCTGGCTTGGGTGTCCACCTTGTCGAGACCGCTCCAGTGTCAGACACTGCTTGGTTGCTAGAACGGTATAGCTCTCTCGACAAGCTTGTTGGAGTGACCGCCTGGGTCAAGCGATTTATACACAATTGTCGCCACCCTGACAACCGGTCACGCGTTAGAGTTCTCGCCACAGAAGAGCGGAATGCCGCCCTACATCATTGGATTAGGGTTGTGCAGGAAGAACACTTTGCGGACGTATTGAAGCCCCTGCGGCAGGGACGTCCTAAGCTACCGAAGGCGATAGCACGCCTCAACCCGTTCATTGACGAGTCGGGTACACTCCGGGTTGGAGGACGGCTCCGCAACGCTAGCTTGCCGTACTCGGTGCGCCACCCCATTTTGCTGCCTAAGAAGGGGCATCTGGTGGAATTGTTGGTGATTGACCGCCACATAAAGAACTCGCATGCCAGCTGCAATGCACTCTTGGGCATTTTACAGCGAGACTTTTGGATATTGAACAGCCGACGGGTTATTCGGAGCATCGTGTTTCGGTGCTTGCCTTGCTTTCGGCTCAAGGCAGCCACGATGCAGCCCCAGATGGGGGACCTTCCTCCTGATCGGGTCAACGAGGCTAGGACCTTCTCTAGGGTGGGGACCGATTTTGCGGGACCTTTTTTAGTGAAAACGTCGCGACTTCGAAATGCGAAGGTTGTAAAAGCGTATTTGTGCGTTTTCGTATGCCTGTCGACCAAGGCTGCTCATCTTGAACTTGTTGGTGATCTTACGACGGAGGCTTTTATTGCGGCATTGGATAGATTTGTATCCCGTAGGGGACTCCCATCTCTGATCCGGTCAGATTGTGGAACCAATTACAAGGGTGCCGACCGTTATTTACAAGATGTTGTAAAATTTTTATTTGAAAATAAGATTGATATTGGAACAGACCTCTCCCGTCGGGGTATCACCTGGACGTTCGATCCGCCAGGCTGCCCCCACTGGGGTGGAATCTGGGAGGCTTGCGTGAAGCAAGCAAAAGCCCATATGTATCGGGTAGTCGGTCAAACTGTATTGACTTTTGAGGAACTCGCGACGTTGTTTTGTAGAATTGAGGCCGTCCTCAATTCCCGTCCGTTGTGTCCGCTCAGCTCCGACCCAAATGACCTGGAAGCGCTCTCTCCAGGCCATTTCTTGATTGGTCAGCCACTTGCAGCGTTGCCGGAGCACCCCCTCCGGGACGTACCCTCCAGTCGTTTGTCGCGCTACCAGATGCTGCAACAAATGGCTCAGAACTTTTGGACCAGATGGTCATTAGAGTATTTGCATGTTTTGCAGCAGCGCCTCAAGTGGACTGACAAAACCAGTCCCCCCAGAGTTGGAGACCTTGTGCTAGTTAAGGATGCTAACCTTCCGCCACTGCGATGGCGCCGGGGGCGCATCGTTAATTTGTTTCCCGGTAAAGACGGGACCCCTCGGTTTGCCGAGGTCATGGTTGGGGACTCGGTTCTGAAGCGAGCGGTAGCAACCCTATCGCGACTTCCCCTAGTATAGCGGACCGGCTTAGAGGCCGTTCCGAGGCGGGTGATTGTTCGGGCCGACCGTCTGCCCGCCCCCTTAAACTCCTCACGTGTGTACGCCTCTTTTGAGTCTGTGGTTTTGACAGTGACACTTCTTGTCAAGGCGGAGAAAAAAGAGATAACCTCGGTTTTGAAGACACACGAGGTCCGAGTTTTTTTGGATAATTTGGAAACGCATTTTCCTTGTTTTGTGTAATATCGCTCGCTTTGAAGACACACGGGTGTCCGAGTGTTTTGTGTGGATATTTCGGTGACATCGGAAGAGTTGGTGATTTGACGCCGCGGATTGTTGGCGATACTGCCCCGGAACACAACGGCTGCTTCTTCAGCCCGGAGACCTTCTTGATTGAACTTGACTTGACCTGACAGTTGACTGAACCTTGACAGATACTAACCGGAGTTGAAGCGAACATCGCGCCTCCCGGAATCAGGTGAGTTGAGCACGTTTTGTAGCCAATCCACTGGCTTATATGACCCGCGAAACGCGTGGCAGTTCACACCACTCGCACTAGGCGAGGAGTTGAAGAATTTATGGTAAAACAACACATTACACAAATATTTGTCCATACCAGGATTTGAACCCAGGACCTACAGCTTCGTAGGCAGCGTCACTACCCACTAGACTAACTGGTCGTCAATAGGCGGGTAGAGCCGTGTTGCAAGCTAGTAGCTTTATAAAATAAGCCACAGGATAGCTCAGTTACAGTTTTTTGATAAAACAGCTTTTTCAAAAAAAATACACATAATTTCTTCAGAAAAAAGTTTTGTAACGTAGAACCTACGATCCATAGGTAGGGCAGACATAATAGGCTAGCAGTGAGGTTTATGCTTTAAACCTTGCAGCATTCAACTCAAGGAGTTCTTATTATCTTATAAAAAACCGATCCTGAGTTTCCTCAAAATGACAAAAGCGTGGTCACATTTTTTTTGTTATTAGCGCACTCTTTCTAAAAGTATCGGTACAACGCAGTCTTGTACTGTCCTTCCGCAATTTCTTATTTGCTACAAATTGAAGGAATGTTTTCAAAAAGAACATTAACTAACATATTTTACGAAATCAAGTTATTGGTATGATTATGTTCGTCTGTGAAGACGCTGTAATTGTGAAGTAGACATTGTTTAATTAGAATCCTGTTTGGTGACAATTACCGCTTTATATCTGTAAACTGGAATAACTGAGGTCTGCGGAACATAAATAGGTACTTACAATAATAATTACATATTCTGTTGTTCTTATATTCTGTTTTTCTGTTTCCACCTACTCATATCATATCTTTTCTAGCATCGTCTCCACCACCCAAAGGTTGCCTGGAAGAGATCGCTTTTTAGCGATAAGATCGCCTGTTGTCTACCATTGTTTATGTTTAATTTACCTCTATTTTTCTATTTTACTTTTACTATGTCTGGTGAGCATTAAAGAATATTTGTATTGTATTGTACATAAAAATGTACAATTTAGATTAATACATTTGGGAATAAAACAGTTTTCGTAAATGCAATAATTATTTTTAGTATAGGAATTTAAATTGTTTTTGCAGAAAAATAACATAAATTCCAATAATTTAACAAAAAACAGCATTAGTGACGGAGTTTTAATAAAATACAGTTGCATTGTCCTAACGCGCGTTCGAAACGTTACGCGATCTAAGGGGTGATTATGTAACTTTTCGAACATATTTTCGGACAGCTCAGCTGTAATTTCCCCATACAAAAAGTGTTCAGATTGACCTGACCCCGTATCGGTCACTGGCTGACACCGTTCGATAGAACGAGACTGACGCTCTATCTTGTCACTTATCGCGTGATAAGGCCGACCATGATACGGGGTCTGACGTAGATACGTACAATACGTTACGCAATCGTCTATCAGAGGGGATTAGAAATCAGTTAGAATGTGCTTGACGTCAGCAGTGTAAAATACCAACGCTTGTTCGAACGCTACAAAGGAATGGCATTAATTGGACCTGTAATTAAAAAGAGCCTTTTAATTTGCAACGACCTGCCGACGCCCCGAGAAATTATATTAATACCAAGATTGGATCGTTTTGCATTCTAGTGAGGTTACGGCTTCGCTATTTTCGCGTAAATTGAAAAGCTATTTTAATCTTGATCGTTACGTACAGGGTCTTTGTTCAGGGAAACTCAGGGACCTTTTCAATTTATTGACATCTCCTTCGTATCGAAATAATGTGTCATGTATTTGCTTCATGTGTCAAAGTTTCAACGCTCTACCACAGCCACAATGCCGATAGTATCAGATCACGATCTGTCCTCCAAAGATTTATTGACACTTATGCAAACCTACAAAGTCACCTTTACCTTTTTAATAAGTATATTTACATACTAGCTGTACCTGCGACTTCGTTCGTTTTCAGAGTTCCTTCAGTATGGACTTATTGGTACGACATTCAGTCCAAGATACTCCATATCCCGAAAATGGGGGGGTGAATGAAGCTAGCTAACTAGTTTGTATGAAGCTGCGATATAAACGAGTTCTACGCGGACGGAGTCGCGGGCAGAAGCTTGTGATTTAATATTATAAACATTAAGTATGAATTAATATAATTTCGTATCATTTAATTATTTATTTTATTTTATTCTGGTGTATTTGCTAAGGACTTGGATTACATTATTTTCATTAATTTCATTCATTATTCTGTGCTTCAACGTTCGTTTCCCGCAAGTTCATTCCCCGTTTCCACTAATAAAACATATTCGTAACAGCGCTCAACATGTTACGTTTACATAACCCTAGGCCATGTACGCTTCAATCAGTATTCCACAAGCCATAACTGCGTTAGTAAGCCAAACGTGAAATTCCCGACGATAAATCAGAAAGTTCCGACAGCAGCCGCACCCTTGTCAAACTAACATTTTTTTTATTGCCAAGTTGTGATTTGAATACGCATTTGTAGGGCGGTTTGACACGGTGTTGATTTTGCGTGAAATACGTTAGTTGGCAACAAAAACAATAGGTAAGGTAAAGATGCTCGACACCTTAATGCCAAATCGAATAGTTGACACATATTGTTTACCTTACTCGGTAATTGTGAAAAGGTCAACGCTTAGAGTGTTTTTGGTGGCATTATTTCAATACCTACTTTTACCGTCCAAAATTGAATTAAAAGTTGTCAATATGGTTATATAATTGCGATAAAAGTACATGTGTACAATCTATATTATATACCAATATGAATGCCCAAGTAACAGCGTCTGCCTGTTTCCTTTTCAAGTTTAAACCGATGAACCAATTTCGATGAAATTTGGTATGGAGATAGTATACGACGGTAAGGATGGGCGTAGTGATACAACTGTCCACGTTGGGATTAAGAGATGTTGTATATTGATTTAAACTTTCACGATTCTCACACATTATTTATACTAAATGGGACTTAATCGCGTTTATTTCATCTTCGTGGAATCCTATCATAAGTAAATGCCAGCGTCAAAAAACATCGTCCGTTATATCACCGAATATTATTAGTGTTGTGTGTCGGCCGGGTGACAACCCTAGTGTACAAGTGGTTAATAAAGACCAAATGCGGGTAGTTCGGAAAACCCGCGCAGCAAGGAGATGTTGAGACCCGCTCAAGCCAGTTGTCCCGTGACCATGGATGTTGCAACGCATCCGAAACGTCGGGAAACCTCAGTGAGGTAAATAAAATAAGTTAATTATACGCGATTAAGTCCCGTTTAATATAAATAAGAGATGTTGTGTCTCAAGTTACAATAGGATGATTAGATATATACGGTATTCATACTAACCCTATATATCTTAACATCCTTTCACACTGCCACACACTAGTTTTTCTACTACCTGTAATTTTTATCGGCCTGTCACCAGCGAACGAAAAAAACCATAGAATGCCAGCTCCATACAAATTTATACTCAAACACGTGCCCAAAACCCGGTATGCGCATGTTCGAACTGAACGGCTGCCTGGCATGGTTTTGATACCCCGGCCCCCTCCCCTCATAATAGCAATGGCTCCCATTCTGTGGGGGCATTTTGCGGCGCTATTAAGACTTCTATGGTTTTTTTGGTTCGCTGCCTGTCGCAGAAATAAATTAAGAAAACTCCAAGAAATCAAACTATCCATGGCTGAACGCCGTGATCCTGTGAAATGGAAATTAAAAACGACCATCTTGCAGGCCAGGCCTCCAATTTTCTATGAAATGCCATTACGGGTCTCTCGTCTCGCTGCGCCGGAAACGTGACACTTCGAAGCACATTATGAAGAACACAACGTCAATATTGCATGTTTGAGAAAATGTAGTTTCTGTGTGTGTAGATAGATGAGCCAAAACATCACTCGAATTGTCATTTTCTGCCCAAGTTCTATGCCGCTAGAACCACTGATGCTACAGCGTAGCAAGTAACAGCTAGAGCGGTTAGTTCATAAGCTTAGAAACTAGGATTGTCAATTTTGATTTTGTGTTAAGGACCGTGCGCCACAAATACAAATTCAATAGAACTGTAGAAGTTTTATGTTACATGTCCACAGTGCTGGCTATACAACACTACAAATTTTTGCCGTATTCCATTAGGGCAATTTTGCGTATATCGTGCGATTTCAAGGAAAACCAATTTGTAACGCAAAGAAAAATGTACTGTTATGTATGGAAAGCACTTAATGTAGTAGTACTTTTACCTTCTGTTATTTTTACTTTTCTTAACACATAATTTAAACGTACTTATCTAATAGAATTGAAAATAATAAAATGCCACTTATAAAAATGTCAGAGAATAAATAATTTGAAATTTCGTTAGCGGACGTTTCTGCTTAATAAAAACAATGGGGTAGCGCATTGTTACTAACGATTCTCAATGTAAATTGAGACGTTGGTGCCGTTTCAGAAGTTGTAATAACTTCGCGGTAGATGTCGCTACGAGCCTCCCTAAGGTGTAATACAATAGTGGAAGGGATTGAAAGATTGGTCGCCATTAGCGGACCCACGGTAGCTCAATTGGCAGAGCGATGGACGGATTCCAGAGGTTGTGGGTTCAAATCCCGCTCGTGGCGAATAATTTTTCAATTTTCCACTGTGATCGAAATTAGAGAATAAATACTTAACCATTTTCTTAAAACAAGAACAGATTTTATTTATATAAAGAAAAGGAAACCCAAGCAATGGCTCGGGAAACTGACACGGAGTCAAATATCATGTTTTGTTCATAAATACTATACATACTAATATTATAAAAGCGAAAGTGTGTCTGTCCGTCTTCGGTTACCTCTACACGCTTAATCTACTGGATCTATTGAGACAAAATTTGGTATCGAGATTGATTGAACCCCGGGGAAAGACTTAGGATAGTTGTTATCCCGGAAATCACACCCTGAGGGTGTAACATTTTTTTATGGAGCTACAATATAATAAACTAATGCCACGCGGATGGAGTCACGGGCAGAAGCTAGTTAAAAATAAATAAAAAGCAAACCCGCTGACCGTTCATACTCTGCAGTGAACATCTGAACCGCAAACCAGACGGGTCCGGCAAATTGACGTGGTTTCCGCCGGGAGCCGAACACACGATCGTTTCCGTGGCCCAAAGAGGGAAGTGCCCCTTTTACTGTGCATGTTAGTTTGCGTTCAACCGCCGTTGCGGGTTCATACGAAATGACAGTAGCGCACTACTCATCGTAAGTCGGTCCGACTTGCGTTGGTAGGTAGCCAGGAGTGGCTAACTCTGTGATTTCGTCAAGCCGCTACTAGTACATGCCTACCGGACCCGGCCATTATGTTAGCGCTGCTACGGCACGCACGCGTTCTATCGCAGCGCGTTGCAGGCAACAGAAAGGGATGGCAACGCTTAGGCTCGTTCGGCACACCTTAACAGGGGACTTTTTAACAGAGAACCTTCTTTGCGTTGTACGAGTAGTATGCCTTGTCTTTGCATTTAAATCTAATATGCGCTCTGGGCGGTCGTCACACTTTGCGACACATCAGCTATTGTTAGTTCGTTACTAGACTTACTAGTGTCTCTGTTATGATAAAATATTCAATAAAATGGATGGTATGGAAGCTTGCGATTACAGAAGGGTGACAATCGTAAGCGCTGTCGATCCTTTATTGATTTAAGGATTAGTTAGAAACAAGCGTGGGTCCCCAACACGTCCTCGGGAGCTCTAGCAACCTTACACACAGGCGCACAACACATAACTACAGAGCAAGTAGTGGTTTTATTATGGCTGCGATCTTCTGTAAGTGCACGCGCCGCTCAGAGGGCCTACCGTCTGTAATTTCGTTTCTGTCCCTTTTGCTAGTTCGAGTGACATAGAGGGAGATACCCGATTTTCGGTTCACGGTAGCCCCTCAGAGCGGGGCGTGCAGTGTCCATATAAAACAAATGCAATTTATATGGACGCTCCGCGCCCCGCTCTGAGCGGGGCGTCCACTCAGGCCCACTAAGGTACAGGCAGCTCCAAACATGAGCGAGATGAAGACAACATTTCGCTGTGTCCTATCTCTCTTCAACACTTTTTAAGACATAGTGGCTTACTAGACAGTACATAAAAATCGGATCGTTTGTTTTCGACATGATCAGATACACACAATCATCATCATTTCAGACGGACCCAATATAGCGGTCGAATTACGTGGTTGGAGGGTAGACAGGGGAAGCCTCCGGCACGAACACGCGGGGAAGTTTTTACACTGGAATATTCTGCGAGTTATCGCTCCAGTGAGATTGGTTGAACTAGCGACCTTTACGAGATCATCAGTCCACCTTATACACATACCACACAATGTTACTATGGTCCGACCGCTTCGCGAGTCCTCGCTTGCGCGGTGCGCGGGGGGTATAACGGAGGAGCGCGCCGCGTGCGGGCGCCGGGGTACGACGCCCGTTACCGGT